>JAOTQJ010188232.1:0-21953 GCA_025642045.1 Solanum sejunctum | reverse complement strand
ACACCCTCAACCCTCTTAAGCATTTTGACTCACATATTGCCCGTTAAGACGAGATTCAAGCACTTTCAAGAATTGATACTAATTTGACCAAAGCATGACATGATTTATTTATATAGTATTAGTATATGTAAAATGTGGGGTGTTACACAAATGGATGGCCAAGCCAAAAGAACTATCCAAACTCTTAAGGATATGCTTAGAGCTTGTACTTTGGAGTTTAAGGGTAGTTAGGATAAACATCTTCCACTCATTGAGTTTTCTTACAACAACAGCTATCAGTCAAGCATTGGTATGGCTCCTTTTGAGGCTCTCTGTGGTAAATATTGTAGATCCCTGGTTGGATGATTTAAGGTGGCGAAGATGGCTCTGTTAGGTCTAGATTTGGTTTTGGAGGCCATAGAGAAGGTCACGCTGATAAGGGAAAGATTGAAAATAGCCAAAAGTTGACAAAAGTTGTACGCCTATGTGAGGAGAAGGGATCTTTAATTCAAGGTTGGTGATTGGGTCTATTTTAAGGTCTCACCCATGAAGGGGGTAGGGTAAGAAGGGTAAATTAAGCCTAAGGTTTGTGAGAGTGTTGAGAAGGATTGGTAAAGTGGCCTATGAGTTGAAGTTGCCCATTGATATAAATATGGTTCATCCGGTCTTCCATGTATCTATGTTGAGAAAGTGGGTGGGTAATCCAAATGTTATTGTACCTTTGGATATTGTAGGTGTGGTAGAAGATAATTTGACTTATGAAGAGGTTCCAGTAGAAATGTTTGATAGACAAGTGAATAGATTGAAAAATAAGGATGTAGCTTCCGTCAAGGTCCTTCGGAGGAACCAACAAGTTGAAAGTGCCACATGAAAAGTCGATGCCGACATGTAAAAGCGATATCCATATCTTTTCTACTCTACTCAAGCCTAAGGTACTATAAAAATTAAGCCCCTTATATGATTTCAAGTCTTAAATTTCATCCCTTATGTCATTTTTCATGTATTCATATTTAAGTTGACAAGTTTAAGGTGATTTTGACACTTAGGCTGAGATATTTGAAAATGGTATTTAAGTACATTGTTGCATTCTTGTCGGGCTGAAATCCTCATGGTTACTTCTCTTATGTACATTTCTTTGACATTCGGGGGTGAATGTTCCCAAGGAGGAGATATTGAAATTCCCCAAAAATGCCTCGAAAATGTGTTTCAAAAATTCCTATAGTTGTAATTTCCATATATCTTAAAATTCGTGCATGATATCAAAAATCTGACTTCATATTTATCTCGAGGGGCAAAATTGAGTGAGAAATGGGTATAACCCTGATTATAGAGGCCTCGTAGCAAATTTTATTTTCACCAACTTTTTAATTTCTAGTTTGCATCCATGTTGGCTTCGTGACGCGGACCCATCGCGGAGTAGTGTTGTGACTTCCTTATGTTTCTTGTTTTGGCCTAAGGCATTGGGGTCTTGGGCCCATTCCCTTTTTATGCGTAAAAACACCAGTACTTAGCCATATTTTCAAATCTATATTATTCAAACCCTCCCTAACACTCAACTTAATATTTCATCCAAATTTAAGTGTCCCAAGCTTAATTCTAGATCTCAAGAACTTTATTCAACAAGTTCTCATTCAAATCTATATCAAGGAAAGCCCCAATTTGAGGTATGTGGGTTTCAAACTTTAGGTCCTTTCCCCCATGGTGCCCAACCTTCCTTTTTATGAAAAACACATTTTTCTATGTTGTATTACTTATGGGTAGTACTTATTATGAATTGTAATTACAAATTATGTTGGGATTTTATGAAACATTGACTGGAAACACATGTCTACCTATTTCAAACTTACACTATGAGATATTTTGTCTATTGTGACTCTGTATGTTTTGAGCTATGAAACTATAACCTATTATGTGGTTTGAAGAGGGATTTAACATTATCCTATATGAGGATTTTACTATGTATTGGTAGGTTAACTTACATTAAGTTTTTTCACGTTATTTTAATCTTGAATTACATGATTTTGAACTAGTATTGCACACCCACCAAGTATTTGATAAAATATTTTGATAAGGATTCTTGGGCTATTGATATTATGTTGCATGAGTTATGAATAAAGTGACTTTATGATGATGAAGGGATTTTATGAATGTACATAATGCATGAAAAGTATCTACAGTGTTGTACGTTGACCACACCTTGTTGAGGGGTTGATATGCCCAACCACTTTGATAGGGGGTGCTATGCCCATCTACTATGTTGAGAGATATATACCTTAGCCACTTTGATGGGGGGTGCTATGCCCATCTACCATGTTGATAGGTATATACCTTGACCACTTTGATAAAAGGGAGGGTGTTATGACCATCTTCCATGTTGACGGGTAGAAGTGAAACATCTCCTAAAATGCCTCATAGCCTCCCATTCATAGTTTTGGTACACTTTGCAACCATGAATATGACTCTAATTAATGCGATATGTTAGATTTTATGAGGACCATTAACAATATAGTGTTTTGATACCAAGTTTGTCATGACCTAAGCCTAGGTCCTAGACACGACACGGCGAATGGGGAACCCGAAGGGACCCCAAACAAGCATCTTAGCATATCAATCACACATCCTTGATCGCGAAAGCAAAATAAACAACAATAAGAGATATAATAACTAGGGAAGCGGGACTAAAGGAAGTCTTGATATTAATAAAAGCATAAAAGAGTCAAGCTTATAGCATAAGAACATCATAATATCCAACAACACCTCTAACTTGGAATGGAGCGGGGGCCAAGACTCTTTCTGGGCTTACCCTCATAATAACAATTGTTCAACATAAAAAAGTTTCAAAATAGCAAGAGTAATATAGATAGTGTCCTTAGACTTGAGAACTCACCAATACTTATCTCCGATGTACCGAACTAGCCATCTGGAGGATGACCAAGAGTTGAAAGAGACATCCACTTCATTGTTAATCCCCTACTTGTGCTGGTAGATGAAGAATTGCTAAATTACTTGTTTTTCAAAAATAGGTGGTAGTCTGGCGGTCCCATGACCGACTTTTTACCTTGTTATTTTACTCCTATTTGATTTTGTTTTAATTTCTGTCACAATATCTCAAAACGCAGATTGACCCATGGTCATGGCCAAAGTTTTCACGTTCTTATAGATGAAAGCTTCCATTTATTTCAAATTGCACTTACTATTCATCTTATCATTTCAATTACTACTTATCTAACTATGTTTGTTTATGATTTCAGTTTAAATAATTTTAAACCTGCCAATGTCATGTCATGTCAAAAGCTGAATGAACAGAATAAAGCAGATGACAATGATGTTGAGGAATACGATGAAAGAACCATAATACCCAAACATCTTGCCCAGGAATTAAGAAAATTTAAGAATTGGGATAAGCCTAATCTAGATGAGACTGAGACAGTGACTCTGGGAGAAGAATAATGTGTAAAGGAAACCAGAATCAATGTCTATTTGAAGGATGCTCAGAAGGGAGAACTCACTAGCTTGTTCAAAGAGTACATGGATGTGTTTGCTTGGTCCTCTGAACATATGCTAGGTCTAAGTACCGATATTGTCTCTCATAAGTTACCAATCAACCTAGAATTCAATCGGTGAGATAACAGACTCGGAAATTCAAGCCAAATTTGGTCTAAGAATCAAGGAAGAGGTTACCAAACAGATACAATCAAAGGTGGTAGAAGTGACGCAATACCCCACTTGGTTGGCCAATATTGTTCTAATGCCCCAGAAGGACGGAAACATCCGAATCTATGTTGATTATAGAGATCTCAACAAAGCCAACAACAAGGATGATTTTGCATTGTCGAACATCCACATTCTTATTGACAATTGTGCCAAACATGAGATGCAATCGTTTATGATTGCTTTGCAAGATATCACCAAATTTTAATGGATGAAGAAGATGTAGAAAAGATAGCTTTATCACACCTTGGAGTGTGTAACATTATCAAGTGATGCCATTTGTCCTAAAAAATGCAGGAGCTACTTATATGAGAGATATGACAACTCTTTTCCATGACATGATTCACAAAGAGATTGAGATGTATATGGATGATATTATCATCAATTCCAGCGAGAGTTTGGATCATCTGGCTAATTTAAAGAAATTCTTTGACCATCTACGCCGATACAACCAAAATTTAAATCCTAAAAAATGTGCTTTTAGAGTTTCTGCCAGTAAGTTATTGGGATTCATAGTCAGTTGAAGAAGTATTGAGCATGACCTTTCTAAGATCAAAGTAATTCAGGATTTACCTCCTCCAAAGATGAAGAAAAAGTCATGAGTTTCTTGGGGAGATTGAATTACATTAGTTGGTTCATAGCCTAATCTACATATATTTGTGAACCTATCTTCAGGATGTTGAAAAAGGATGGATTGACAAACTGGAATGAAGAATGCTAAACTGCTTTTGGATACTATCAAAAGTTATTTGTCTAATCCACTGGTGTTGGTACCTCTACGAGAAGGAAGTCCACTATTATTGTATTTTTCTATCTCTGATAATACATTCAGATGTGTGTTGGGCCAGTATGATGAAATCGGGAAGCAAGAGTCGATGATCTACTATTTGAGTAAGAAGTTCACTCCCTATGAAGCTCGCAATACTTATTTAGGGAAGACTTGTTGTGCTTTGATTTAGGTTGCTCAAAAGTTGAGGCATTATCTATCTTCCTATACTATATACCTCATTTCGAAGATGGATCTATTGAGATATATCTTTCAGAAAGCAATGTCGATAGGAAAACTAGCCAAGTGGCAAATGTCGCTGAGTGAGTTCGACATCATGTATGTAACTCAAAAAGTAATGAAAGGACAGGCTTTAGCAGATCATCTTGTAGAAAATTCTATTGGCAATGATTATAACCACTCAAAACCTACTTTCCTGATGATGTGATATCATTTGCAGGAGAAGATATCTTCGAGGCATACCCTGGTTGGCGAATGTTCTTTGATGGAGTTGTGAATTGCCAAGGTATCGGCATTGGAGCAGTCCTAGTATTAAAATTTGGGCAACATCAACCGATGGCTACGAAACTTTGATATTGTTGTACTAACAACATTGTTTAGTATGAAGCTTCCATTATAGGCTTGAGGATGGCCATAGATATGAATGTTCAAGAGTTGCTAGTCAATGGAGATTCAGATTTGCTGATTCATCAGGTTCAAGGAGAATGGGCTATAAAGAACTCGAAGATTGTAACGTATGTGAACCTGGTATAGAGTTTCTATAAAAGATTTTGAAAGATCGAGTTTAAGCACACACCTAGGATACAGAATGAGTTCGGCGATGCCCTTGCCACCATTTCTCGATGATTCAACATCCATACATGAAGTATATTAATCCTTTATAGATAGACTTGAGAGAGCGACCAGCCTATTTTTGCATATCGAGATAGAACCAGAAGGAAAGACTTGGTATTTTGATATAAAGAAGTATTTGGAGACCAGAACTTATCTTGAGAATGCTACTTCAGATCATAAGAAAGCCATACATCGAAAGGCTAACAATTTCTTTTGAGTGGGGAAATCCTTTATAGGAGGACTTCAGATCTAGGTCTCCTTAGATGTCTTGACATCGTAGAAGCTATGAATCTTCTTGAACAAGTACTTGCCAAAGCTTGCGGTACTCATATGAATAGACTTACTCTAGCAAGAAAAATCCTTCGAGCTAGTTATTTTTGGATGACTATGAAACATGACTGTTGCAAGTTTGTGCAAAAATGTCATCACTGTCAGATACATGGTGATTTAATTCGTGTCCCTGCTCACAAACTCAAAATTATGAGTTCTCCTTGGCAGATTGTAGCTTTGGGAGTGAATGTTATCGATCCGATAGAGCCAGCGACTTCTAATGGTCATAGATTTATTTTGGTCGCCATTGACCACTTTATCAAGTGGGTGGAGGAAGTCTCCTATAAGTCCGTAACGAAGAAAGTGGTAGTTGATTTTGTGCGCAGCAATTTGATATGCCAGTTTAGAATACTAGATTCTATCATCATTGATAATGGAGCGAATCTCAATAGTAACTTGATAAAAGAGATATGTGATCAATTCAAGATCACTCATCAGGACTCAAAAGCATATCCCCCTCAAATGAATGGAGCCTTGGAAGCCACCAACAAGAATATCAAGAAAATTTTAAGGAAAATGATTGACAAACAACGAGGATGGCACAAAATGCTCCCTTATGCCTTATTGGGATATCGTACGACAGTCAGAAAATCAATTGGACTAAGTCCGTACTTGTTGGTATATAGAATAGAAGTGGTGATACCTACTGAAGTAGAGATACCATCATTGAGAATTATTCAAAAAGCTGAGTTGAGTGATACAGACTGGGTTGATAATCGAATTGAACATTTGACTTTAATTGATGAAAAGAGGATAACGGTTGTTTGCCATGGTCAGTTATATTAACAGAGGATGATTCGTGCTTTCAACAAGAGAGTAAGACCTTGAATGTTCAAAGTCAGATAATTGGTTCTCAAAAGTATCTTTCCCGACAAGATGTGTCCAAAAGAAAGTTTGCACCAAATTGGCAAGGGCTATACATGGTTCGCAAAGTGCTGTCAGGAGAAGCATTAATATGTCAGAGATGGATGGTCAAGAGTGGCCAAGACTAATCAATTCAAATGCTGTTAAGAGATATTATGTTTGAAGATTTAGAGTTTGCCTTTACTTTTTTCTCCTTTCTAATTACATTATTTAGTTTCTACATTTTATTTTTATTATCCGTATGTAATGAACTATGTTTGACCTGAATTCTCAATATTGAGATACGTAGGCAGCCTATGTCGGCCTCAGTCATCCCCTTATCCCTTTTTATTATTCCTTTTTGACTTTTTGGAACTATGTTTGACCTAAATTCTCAAGAATGAGATACGTAGATGGGTTATGTCAGCCTCAGTCATTTTCTTATTTAAAATTTGTCTTTTTCTCTACCTCCCCAGAGGGAAACTACATTTGACCTGATTCCTGCCTCAATGGGTTACGTAGGCGCCATAACGGCTCAGTCATACTCCCATAAAGGTAAGTAGGACAAACGTTTTAAGAGGAACTCAAAAATTTTGAACAAAAAGGTCTATCTTGGACAAATCAGAGTTCAAAGCATGTTAAAAATTTCAACCAGGACAGAATTTTTGAGAAAGATTTTAAAAATCTCAAGGTGCTTCTAATAAGCTATCAATCCCTTATGATATTTAAACTGGGACAAAAATTTTGAGGTTACAAATAAAATTTTTCCAATCATAGTTACAAGTCTGAAAGTTGTCTTAAAGATTCTCAGCCTGATCAGGAATTCAAAGACAATCGTGATACACTAAGGAATCTATGTCAAAAGCCGAACATGTTCATTTAAGCTTTACGTAACATGACAACTGGCAGTGACTTTTTCTCAAAACCCTTTTCTAAATTTGTTGTTTCTAACAATCTTCTCTCATGTCGAATATCTTGTCAAAATATATATTTTTCTATCTTCTATCTACCAAGAGGTGGGAGATCAAAGCGGTCCATTCGAAAACAAGATAAAGAGCACATAACCAAAGAATCAACACAAATCAATTCACTTTGAAACTAAGAAATTTTCTGTGGACACAGGGAAAAGTTTTGCAGGTCTTATCTACAAGAGAATAGCTGAGACATAAATAGTTCCGTCTCACTCAAATTCCTAATAATTTATCACATCTTATATTCATTGCCTACAAGGCCATTTTATTTTTCATTTGCCAAGAGGGCCATTGCATATTCATCGCTGACAAGGCCATTTTATTTTCCAGTTGCCTAGAGGGCTATTGCATACTCATCGCCGACAAGGACAGTTTATTTTTCAGTTGCCGAAAGGGCCATTGCATATTTATCGTCGACAAGGTCATTTTATGTTTCAGTTTCCAAAAGTGCCATTGCATATTCATTGTCGACAAGGGGATTTTATTTTCCAGTTGCCAAGAGGGCCATTGCATGTTCATCACCGACAAGGCCATTTTATTTTTCAATTGCTGAGAGGGTTATTGCATGTTCATCACCGATAAGGCCATTTTCTTTTCAAATTACCGAGAGGGCAATGGCATTTCATTGCCTACAAGTCCATTTTATTTTCTAGTTACCGAGAAGGCCATTGTATATGCATCACCAAAAAGGTCATTTTATTTTCTAAGTCACCGAGAGGGTCATTGTATGTTCATCACTAATAAGGTCATTTTATTTTCAAGCTACTGAGAGGGATATTATCATGATTGCATCATATTGATTCATCATTTATCACATTGAAGAGAAGAATACATATTAAATAGGGTG
Source organism: Solanum sejunctum (assembly GCA_025642045.1). Classification (NCBI taxonomy): domain Eukaryota; kingdom Viridiplantae; phylum Streptophyta; class Magnoliopsida; order Solanales; family Solanaceae; genus Solanum; species Solanum sejunctum. Next base: position 13,651 of record JAOTQJ010188232.1, on the reverse strand, counting down.
TGGACGTCCTCAAGTAAGATGCACCACAACGTGGAACTTTTTTCTTAGGAGCAAGCTGGGACATAGTCTGAAGAGGGAAGTCAAACTCTTCAGACACAAGCTGGGAAGTGACTACCACTAATCCAACCACACCCTTGTCAGAATGCATGTGGGTATTTCTTTGAGTTCATTAATTTTCAGTTTTGCATTCAGATAATTTCAACTCTTACTGGAGGCAATCTTCCAATTCGAGTGACAATGTAACAATAGTTTTGGAAATTATGTCTATGTAAATTCTTAATTATAGGTGTGAAGCATGCCACATTTATGTTAAGAGGTTGCAAGCCTACTTTTCATAATTTGATTTGTTTGTCACTCCTCCTATACTGAAGGTTATCTTAGAATAAGAAGTTTCCTTTTCAACCGATGGAGTTGAACTATAAGCAGCCTGATTCCTACGTCCAAGGATATATAGGTGGTCTCAATTTTGAAAACTTGACTGCATTCTAACATTTGCTCTTAAAATATCATTCTCAAGTATTCTAATTTCTCCATAATTTGATATTGGGATAGCTTTTGAAGTCTTTCAAAATTGTGCGTAAAATCAAGTGTCTTGATCTACAAATGACCTGAATTCTCATGTAACCTAAGATATGTAGGAGACCCAAAATCATGGTTCGTCCATAATTTCCCAAAGTTCGTACCAATAGCTTTGGGAAGATAAATATGTAGCCGGTTAAAAATTGATTTTGTCAAGTTTTTTTGTCCACGGTCTCTTCCATTGATCATACCCAAAAAAAAGGGACAGTTATTGACACTCAATTTTTATCCTCCACAATATGAATTAATTATGGAGTTTTTAATTTTGACAATTTAAAATAATTATTTTTCAAAATATGAAAAAAATAGTTTTTAAATAAATGCCTTTTATTTTAAGAAATATTATTTCAGAATTAGTTTAATTATTTCAGGTTGATAATATTAAAAGCTCTTAAGTTAATTTGTATTAATTCATCATATAGTCAAATTAGTTAATCAAATTCAATTTGATTACATTTAGTTGACCGAAATTGCAATTGAATTGGCCAATTTTTAGACTAAATACCCCTACCCGTTGAATCCATTTTTTCAATCCTTTTTTTGGACCCATTTTTAATTGATTATGGACCAGATCTTGGCCCAAAACCAATTTAAAACTTGGTCCACACCCTCATTTTCAGCCTACAATACGTATGCATATACATGGAATATATATATATACGTCGTGCATGGGGGCCACGCACCCCAAATTTCTCTTTACTCTTCTAATTTTCCCCCAATGCATGCCATTTTCTCTCTCTCCCCGACCCCCTTCCTCATCTTTATCTCCTCAAACCAAACCCAAAAAATGCCAAACCCCAAGATTCCCCTCAACGATTTCCTCCCCAATTCATACATACATGTCATCATCCCTCATATCCTTTGTCCTTGCTCAAGATCAAGTCGTCCACCTCCTCTCATCCCCAACGGCTTGTAGATTTCCTTTGGGATTTTTTAGATTCAAAAATAGGATAGAATTGGGATTAAATTGGAAATATCCCTGATTTCTACCCTATTTTTGAACCCTAGAAATCCCTATATATTCTTCATTTCCCCTAATTTTGAAGGCAGCGGGTGAATCATCTAAAAACCCTAGCAAACCACAATCAATTTTTACTTCAAAAGAACATTCAAAACTCAAGAAAAGGTCTTGTTTCTTATCCTTATTTTTTTCAAAAAGAAAGGAACTTTGTCAATCCCCAAAGCATTCCAAATAGGAACGTATGAGTTTCGAAGTCAAGGAATTCATGTAGGAATCTTGTTGTGGAGAAAAGTTCATCCAAAAGGTTCATCATCACAGCTTCACTGCTCTGATACAGGTAATATTCCTATCAGAGTTTCTACTCTTCTTTGTAAATGATGTGTAAATAGTTCTGGTTACTTTCAGTTGTGAATAGTGATGTGCAAGTCGATACATCCTGAGGTGATTGTGTTTAGGTTAAATGCTATCAATATCTTGTTCGTTCATTGTTAAGCTATTAAGAATGTTGTTGACACTTTTGTTCACTACTTTATTAAAAAACATGCTATGATGTTCAAACCATATTATAGTTCATTTTTGATGATGGTTCCGATCCTTATGAATACGACCTACCTGGTATGAGGTCATTTGCCTTTTCTTCTACTGGTTTTGCTTAGAAATTGAGTTCTTTGGCCATAGATAATAACATATATATCTCTATTACGTTGAAATTGCTGGATAGTGTTAAAAGCATGCTTCTGTTCTCTATTTTCTGTCTTGCTAAGGTGTAGCTGCTGTTAATTTAATAATGTTGTAGTGTTGTTGATTACTGGTTGTTAAGATGTTTTTTCAAAATCATAGGTTCATCTAATTATGAGGTCTTGTTTAATACTGGTTTCACGCTTCTGTTTAAGGCTTTATTGTGTTTGGTTGATTTCAAGTTTCTTTTAGTTAAATAATGTTTTAGAATGGCTGTTTGAGTTATCCTACTCAGTTCTATTGTTTTCAAACTTGTCAAGATTTGAAATTGCCATTCTTTGTCTTGATTCATTTTTCTACTAGTTGTGTTTGCTTTTAATAGGTATCTACTGATCTAGATGAGATGTTGGCTAGTCTTTTAAATTGATCTCCTTCTTGTTTCTATCATCAAATGTACCCCAATCTCCATTAGATTTGTTAAGATTCCTATTAGATAAACCCAACCAGCGAGCCTTAATGTTCTCCGTATCTAGTCTGAGGTTTCTTTCTTGGGTACACTAGTTGCTTGGTCAATGTGTTAATAGTCATTTCTTCCTCTGCTTTATCTGAAACACGCCCTGATCTTTGATAAGATTATAAGTTCTATTAAATAAACTCATTTAGTGATTCCTTTAGCTCATCTTTGGTCTCAATTTGCTCACTGTTATTTAAGGGTAGCATGTTATGGCTTTCTTTGGTTTTTTAATTTCACGCCTTCAAGTTAAGTTACCTTGAATATTACTTTGGGTCATTATAATACTTCTTGGGTTTCAATCCCATCTTTTTTGTTTTGTTGGTGTTTTCTTTTAAATAAAAAGGAATATGGATTGGTCTAACTTATATCGTAGCTACCCATTTAATCCTTTTTTATTGCTTCACAGTAGATGATGTTTCACTTAGTAAATAGAAGGGATTGATTACTTCTCTGGCTTAAGTTTTCCTCTATCATTATCTGAACATCCACCTTTGATTTACTGCATGTTACCTATTTTAAGTCTGACACTATAGTATGATCTACTGATAAGGCCCCTTTTTCCTTTCTAATTACTCATTTCCAGTAGAATAGTCTCATTTTTGCCTATTTCAAACTTGAGTTTTAAATTATGCTTCAGTGCCTGTGCATGTTTTATCTGAATCTTCTATTTATCTAAGGTTTGGTTTCCCAGTATATGGTTTGTTAATTTCAAAGCGACAACTCTTGAAGCAAAGAAGTTAGTTTAGCTTCAATTAAGTTAGATATGGTTGTATGTATACCCTCTAGCTACCCCCTATGAAGTTTGGACCCTATTCTCTCTTATTCGTCCCTTTCATTGACTGTTTGTTTTCCTTTCCTTGCTTGGGTTTATTGAGTAGTAGCACATATGCATATATCCATATTAATATATCTTCATGCTAGGTAGTTTGAGTTATTTAGGTATTTTACTTATTTTGTTACATGTGATTCATTTTGGAGTCTTAATGGGCTCTTCTCCTATTAGATGCACCTCGTTGGGCCATGGAGGCCCAACCCTCTTTGAGTCGGCCCAAATTCCCAAGATAAGTTAGTTACAAGCCTTGGAAGCAAGAAAATTTGTGTATATACATGGGTATATAGTGTATATACGACAATGTACACAAACGAAATGGAGCTTGAGGGGCCAAAGAGCAGTCTACAGGGTTAATCGAAACTGAAACACAGGTTTTGAAAGTCAAAATCAATGAATATACATTAACATACAACAAATATACACTAAGTGTATATCACAGGAAATATAGAGACAAATGCCCAAAAGCAGCAGCTAATTAATTTATGGGTCTGGCAAGCTGAAAAATATATAAATTAGGACAGATGAAAGATTGGGCCAGGCGCAATCTTTATTTAATATACTATTTTGTATTTATTATATTATTTGTGAGACTTGTTGTTTGATGGTAACTTGTTACATTATTTTATATTTTTCTTATTTTTAATCTAATTGTTTCCCCAACAATCTTCCATTTATGTTAATTTCATTTTAATGATTTTCTTAGTGTTAACACAATTTCTACAATTTATTTTACTAAAAACTTTTTGCAAAAATAGTTCAAGTGATGGTCCATTTGCAAATTTAGTCATATCTTTCAAATTTTTATTTAGTCCATTTTTTTTAAAAAAACTTAGTTAACTTTTCAAACTTAGCCAATTTTTTTAAAAATTTACTCAACCCTTTAAGTCAAACTTCCTAATCGTTGGTCAACCGCGAGTTAGCGGCCATTTTGAGTGATTAAGTTCTTTTCAAAATGAAAATTGAACCCGAAACCTTTCTTTGGTATTTTAAACAAATTTCTTTTTCTGTTAAGTTTTTTTAAATATTTTATTGGTTTCCTAATTATCTTTAAAATTAGGTGGGAACTCTTTAAGTTTTCAGGAATCTAATTTATACTTAAATAAATTAAGTATTAAATCAGTTTTTTGAAAGTCAAAGTCATTTTCTCAAATTAACAATGTACAGTATGTAAGATGGCCAAAAAGTACTAAGGATACGATATTCACTTTATGTCACGACCCAAGACTAGGCCTAGACGTGACATGGCAAATGGAAAACTCGAAGGAACCCCAAACAAGCCTCTTAACTTATCATTACACATCATTAGTTGTGGAAGCATATATACAACATAAAAGAATAACAATATAGGGCAACAGGACTAAGGGAAAAGCTTGTATAACATTATAATCAAGAGACAAGAATCAAGCTCATATCATAGATACATAACATGCCCAACAAACACCTCTAATATATAGATAAGAGCAAGGGCCAAGACAAAGCAATTGGTCTTACCCTCATAGTCAAAATAGAACATAAGGAAAAATATCTCAATACATAATAAGAGCAACGTAGACTAAGGTCCCCGAAGTGGAGGACTCACCAACTAGCTTGAGTAGTATCAAACTAGCCAAGTGGAGGAGGATCACCGGTTCCTACATGGTGATATTATGTAAGCAAGAGTATGCGTTAATACATTTGAATGTACTAAGTATGTAGGATGCAATGCAACAAAAGAGGGATATTATAATCAAAATGCATAACAATAAGAAATAGACATCATATAATAATATGGAATGTATGATCAATGCCTAAGTAAAACATGCTTAAGTAACTCATGCACATCTAGGATATTGTACATGTAGAAAAGACCAAGCTAGCTTTTCAAGATATAAACCCTTGGGTGGTTGATGATGGTTTCACACCATCATCCTGATGGTGTGGTAAAAACTCCTCACATGGTTGATAATAATCACACCTTATAATCACAGTGACGAAGTAGAAACCCCTCATATGGTTGATGAGTACAAACCCTTACCTTGGTTATCCGAGCTCTTATCCCCCCGGATCAGTTATGGTCTAATGCAATACTTTATATAGAATATATCATATATATAAGCTCATTTCATCATCATTAGTCATTCATATCATATTTCATATCTTGGACCTTCAAATACTCAGGAAATCACATCTGCATATTTTATCAAACACTTAGAGGGTGTGTAATGCTAGTATAAAACCATGAAATATAGAGATGAAATCATGCAAGAAAATCAATTATAAAATCATTAATCAACATCTTGCAACACCCTCAAGCAATATACATCAAAACCCCTCCTCAAATCTTATATTAGATCTAAGATTTATAGCTCAAAATATAGCAAAACAATCATAACTTTACATAGCTTTAACATAGTGTGCAGTGAATTTCATAATAAGCAAGATCCATTTGTAAATCAACTTTAAATCATGCAATTTGAGTAAAACGAGGCTTGGGTATTATAGATGAAAGGAATTTATAAAAAAAACCTACATACCTTAGCTTAGCGATAATGTTGGTTAAAATTGAAGATGGAGACTTGAAGCTTGAATAAGAATCTTAAAGGAGAACCTTAGCTTGGGATGAGGGTTTGGGACTTGAATTTGAGAGTGAAAATATAGCTAAGTGTTTAGTGAGTATTGGGGAATGTTTAGGATGATATTAGGGTGAAATAAGGCTAAATATAGGGAAAAATATGGTTGGGAATATTAGGCCCGAAACCCCAAAGCCTTGACCAAGATAGAAATTATTGGAAACAAAATGCACAGGTCCACAACAGTTGCGTGTCACAGTGCTATTGTGGTGCTGTCACGGATCGTCTTTGAAAATTGAAATTTTGAAAATTTAAAATTGTGATTTGATTGCTCTAAAATCGAGCTTAGACCTTTCCTCCCCTAATTTTGACCCCTTGATTAAGAATATGAAGTCAGATTTTTGTTATCGCAAACGAATTTTGAGATATATGGAATTTAAAATTCTGGGCATTCTGAGGCACATTTTCAGGCACTTTTTGGGGTCGTTTCAATATCTTCCCCTTGGAAAGAGAGACGTACAAGACAAGGGTAATCATGAACAAATCAGTCCCAACAAGAATGAAACATTACATTTAAAATACCATTTTCAAAATCTCAACACAAATGTAAATATCATAAACTTGTCAACTTAAACATGAATGCATATGAATGACATAAGGGCTGAAACATAAAACTTGTAATTAGATAGGGGATTTAGAATTAGTACCTTAAGCTTGAGTGTAGTGGAAAATATAAGGATACCGCTTTTGCATGTCCTCCCCGGACTCCCAAGTAGCACTCTCAACTTGTTGGTTCTTCCAAAGAACCTTAACAGATGCAACCTCCTTGTTCCTCAATCTCTTCACTTTCCTATCCAAAATCTGAACCAGAGTCTCCTCATAAGTCAATTATCCTAAACAACATCCACAACATCAATAGGTACAATAGCATTAGGATCACCAAAACATTTTTGCAACATAGAGACATGGAACACCGGATGAACCAAATTCATTTTACTAGGCAATTTCAATTCATAAACCTTGCAAACCCTTCTCAAGACCTCATTAGGACATACATATCATGGACTCAACTTCTCCTTCTTACAAAATGGACCATACCTTTCATTGTAGAAACTTTCAAATAAGCCCGTCACCCACTTTGAATTCAAGGTCTTCTTCTGATATCGGCATAGGATTTTTGATGACTTTGGGATGTCTTCAATCTCTCTCTAATAATCCTAACATTCTTAAGAGCCTCCATAACCAGATCTGGTCCCAATAAAGCTAACTCTCCAGCCTTAAACCAACCAATCAGTGATCTACAACATATCCCATAAAGAGCCTCACAAGGAGACATACCATTGCTATAGTGATAACTATTGTTGTAGGCGAACTCAATCAATGGAAGATGGTCATCCTAACTACCCCTCAACTCCAATACATATGCCCTAAGCATATCTTCAAGGGTTTTGAATTGTCCTCTTGGCTTAGCTATCCTTTTGAGGTTGAAAGATCGTACCAAGGTGAACTTTTGTACCAAGATCCCTTTGAAAAGACCTCCAAAAGTGTGAAGTGGATTGTGAACCATGATCTAATATGATGGAAAACGAACCCCATGCAACATTACTAACTTATGGATGTACAACCTTACATACTCTTCGGCTCCATATGTATTTTTAACCAGTAGAAAGTGAGCCAATTTTGTCATCCTATCAACCACAACCCACATGGAATCAAAACTTTTTTTAGTCTTGGGCAAGGCAACGACAAAATCTATATTAATCACCTCCTACTTCCAAGTGGGAATCTCTATGTCTTGGGTTAGCCACCTAGCCTTTGATGTTCATCTTGTTGGCAACTATTGTAACCAGAAAATGAATTTGGCAATATCCCTCTTCATGCCTCCCCATCAATACACATCCCTAAAGTCTCTGTACATTTTGGTGGAACTGGGGTGGATGGAATAAGAAGAATTATGGGCCTCATCAAGGATATTCTCCCTCAAACCATCAACACAAGACACACACAACCTATCTTAGTACCTAAGGGCACCATATCCCCCTTAGAGGGAAACCTCTACTTTTTCCTCTTTCACCAAGGCCTTCAATTCAAGCAAAGAGGAGTCAAGATCTTGCTTCACTATCACCTCATCAACCAAAGAAGACTTAGACCCATCAGTAACCACAACACCATCATCACCAACCTCTTCCAACCTAACCCCCAATCTAGCCAATTGATGCACCTCCCTAGCCATCTCCTTACCACCACCATCAACATGGGCTAAGCTACCCATAGACACCCTACTCAATGCATCCACCACCACATTTGCCTTACCTAGATGATAATGCAGACTCATATCATAGTCTTTGAGAAGTTAACCATCTCCTTTGCTTTAAGTTGAGATTTTTTGAGTGAAGACATATTGGAGGCATTTATGGTCAGTGAATATATCAACATGCACCCCATAATGATGCCAAATCTTTAATACAAACACAACGGTGACTAACTCTAGATCATGGGAGTGGTAATTCTTTTCATGTACCTTGAGTTGCCTAGAAGGATAAGCTATGACCTTATCATTTGGCATCAACACACAACCAAAACCAACCTGGGAAGCGTCACAATACAGCACAAATCCTTTCAATCCCATCCGGTAGTGATAATATAGGAGCTGACACAATCTTGTATTTCAATGTTTGGAAGGTCCTCTCACATTCATCTATCCATAAAATCTTAACCTTCTTTTAAGAGCATATAGGGCATTTTAGGTTTTGTCAACCTAGTGCTCTGATACCAAGTTTGTCACGACATAAGACAAGGGCCTAGATGTGACATAGTGAATGGAGAACTCAAAAACTTATCATTACAAATCATTTGTCATAGAAGCATATAAACAATATAAAAGAGTAAGAATAGGGGACAACAGGACTAAGGGAAAAGCTTGCATGATATTATAATCAAGAGACAAGAATCAAGCTCATATCACAGATACATAAAATGTCCAATAAACACCTCTAATATATAGAAAAGAGCAAGGCCCAAGACAAAGCAACTGGTCTCACCCTCATAGTCAAAATAGAACATAAGGAAGAATGTCTCAATACATAATAAGAACAACATATACTAAGGTCCCCGAAGTGGAGGACTCACCAACTAGCTTGAGTAGTATCGAAATAGCCACATGGAGGAGGATGAATAACTTGAGTTTCGGTTCCTACAAGGTGATATGATGTAGGCAAGAGTATGCATTAGTATATTTGAATGTATTAAGTATGTAGGATGCAATGCAAAAAGAGAGGGACATCATAATCAAAATGCATAACAATAAGAAATAGACATCATACAATAGTATCACATGTATGATCAATGCGTAAGTAAAACATGCTTAAGTAACTCATGCTCATCTAGGATATTATATGTTTAGATGAGACCAAGCTAGTTTTTCAAGGTACAAACCCCTTGGTGGTTGATGATGGTTTCACCCCATCACCATGATGGTGTGGTACAAACCCCTCAAATGGTTGATGATAATCACACCCTATCACCTTGGTGGCAAAGTACAAACCTCTCACATGGTTGATGAATACAAACCTCCACATTAGTTACCCAGGCTCTTATACCCCCAGATTGGGTATGGTCTGATGCAACAGTTTATATAGAGTATATTATAACATAAGCTCATTCCATCGTCATATAGTCATTCATACCATATCTCATGCCTTGGACCTTCAACTACTTAAGAAACCACAACCGGACATTTTATCAAACACTTAGTGTGTAATGCTAGTATAAAATCATGAAATATAGAGAAGAAATCATGTAGGAAAACCCATTGTAAAATAATCAATCAACACCTTGCAACATCCTCAAGAAATATACATGAAAACTCCTCTTAAAATTTTACATTAGATTTAAGATTTATAGCTCAAAACATAACAAAACGGTCACAACTTTACATAGCTTTAACATAGTGTAAAGTGAATTTCAGAATAAGCAAGACCATTTGTAAATTAACTTTAAATCATGCTATTTGAGTAAAAAGAGGCTTAGGTATCATGGGTGAAAGGACCCATGAAAGACATCCACATACCTTAGCTTAGAGATGATCTTGGTGAAGATTGGAGATGAAGACTTGAAGCTTGAAGAAGAATCTTGAAGAAAAACCTTAGCTTGGGATGAGGGTTTGTGACTTAAATTTGGGAGTGAAATATGGCTAATTATTTTAGTAAGTATTGGGAAATGTTTAGGATGATATGAGGGTGAAATAAGGCTAAGTATAGGTAAAAACACGGTTGGGAACACTTAGGCCTAAGACGCCAAAACCTTGGACCGAGATAGAAATCACTGTCAACAAAATACATAGGTCCACGATATAGACTTATCGCGAAGGCCAAATTAACACATGTCCGAGATAGCTACACGTCGTGGTGCTATCACGGATCGTCTTTGAAAATTGAAATTTTGAAAATTTAAAATTATGATTCGATTGCTCTAAAATCGGGGTTAGACCCTTTCCACCTAATTCTAACCCCCTGAATAAGAATATGAAGTCAAATGTTTGATATTGCGCACGAATTTTGAGATATATAGAATTTAAAATTTTGGCCATTTCGAGGCAGATTTTTGGGAACTTTTTAGGGTTGTTTCACTTTAAAACTGAATTTTGAGATAACTTTATTAACAAAAGTATGTCATGCTAGTGAAATCATATATTTTTAAACTGGTCTAAAGATGCAACTCAATATAAAGAAAACACTTACTTTAATGCATTAATAAGCACAAATAAATATATAAAAATATGATACTCAAATAGTTAGCTTTGCAATTAGCTCAACTCAATTTATTATGCAACATATTAGAGAGAAATACTTGAATAAAGATATGATAAATCTCAGTGTATAAAATAATAAACTTTACTTCTTAGAAAGTTTCTTTAATCAAAAATCATCACTATTAGCTCCTATGGTGATACAACGTCTTGCCCATGCTGCTAAAGCCATCTCATACTTTGCTAGGGTAAGGACGAAAACTAGGGGAATGGATCCATCCCAAAATTGGGCCATCTCAGTGGCAAGTGAGCAGTTGTACTCTTGGTACAATCCTATCCTACTACGTAGTTTATGAGTTTAAGTTATTATTACTCTCACTCATATTGATACTCAATACTCTCCCAAAATAACTGTTATAATGCTCATAGCTTTAAGAGAAAAAGTTCTCAAAAATGTCTCTTTGGTCTTCTCTGACTTAGCCTGACTTTAGCATTTCTTAAACTTTTATCAACTTGATTCTTTTCTTTATGGGAATGTTGTATCAATGCAATGAATCTCAAATATAATTTCTATATTTCAGATATCTTGTTAATACAAAAGCTTCAAGTACTTTTTAAACTCAACTCAAAACTTTAAAAATAGTAAATCTTTATGAAATAGCTATAAGGTTCTCATAAATACAACCCTAACTATAAATCTTATCTCAATATCTTACTGTAATAATAAAATCAGCAAAATCCATGATTCTTATCAAGAAAAAATGCATGAACGGTATTTTGATGAAATTTATTAGTAATGGAGAAAGCTTTGATCTCAACTTATAAATGTGATCTTGGATAGAAACTAGTGGTTATAGATACATAATAATAGTAGGATAACTTCTAGAGGGCCTTACATACCTTGGAGATTAGTTCTTGGAAGAATTGAAGAAGATTCTTCAAAGCCCTAGCTTTTTACCCTTTGAAACTACGTTCTGAGTTCTTGGAGGGTTTTGAAGTTAATGATATGAATAAGTATGTTCTAGGTATTTAATTAGGTGGAAATTGACAAGAATGATGAGAGAAGAAGGAAATACCCCTCTTTAAAATTATAGCTCTACTCGTTTACGAGACCCTCTATGGCCGTTAGAATCTTCTACGGCTTGTAGATACCCTTTCATAAACTTTTCAGCAATTTTTGGGGTCTCTAGAATTCTCTACAAGCCCCAATTTACCACTCATAGAGTGTTCTCCAATCCGTAGATGGGTTTGCAAAGTCTATGGCTAAAAATTAAAGTTTTCTGACTTTTTTCGTGAGTTGCCAATACGGATCATACTATAATTTATGACCTATAAAGAGGTCTCGTATTGCAACTCTGCACTGGTAGTCTTCAATAAAATAGACATAACTTTTGACTTTGAACACCAAATGAAATGAAACTAGTTGTGTTGGAAAATTAATTCAAATAGCTTCTATTTTATAGGTTATGGGCGACCTAAATCCTTGTGTTCTAAGAGTTATGGTCATTTAAGGTTGACCCTTGCATAATTCAACATGAAAAACTTAATCAATAGAAAGCCTTTGAACTTGACTAAATACTAGAGGTCTCTTATGAACCCAATCCACTTCTAATACACTTCAAACATATATGCATGAGCCTTCGAACATAGGTACATGTAAGGCCTTACTATGTTTAATCTTATATACCTATGATGAAAATTCTTGGGACCTATTAATAGAGATATGGGGTATTACTTGGGATCATTTATCCTCGAATGAAGGTGAGAGTAAGCTGGAAAAGAGTGGATTTCTCCTTAATATTTCCTCTTTTATGAACATTTCTACCAACACAGATAGGGCTAATTCATAATATGAGTTTGAAAATTGTCCATGGCAAATAAGATAAGAATGACATAAGGTTAAACATAGGTTACACTCTCTCCGAAGCTATTCAACAAAAAACAGGGGTGCCTTGGTAATGGAATTAAAACGACCCCAAAACATGCCCTAACATATGCCTTAAAAGTGCCCAGAATCATAATTTTCATATATCTTAAACATTTGGGTGTGATATCGAAGATCCAACTTTATATTCTTAATCAGGGGGTCATTTTGAGTGAAAACTGGGTCTAACCCCGATTTACGAGCAAACGATTAGTAATTTTAATTTTCACAATTTTTCTTATCTAGTGTCTATCCGATGGTACCGTGATGCGCCTCCATCATGGACATGTGTAAATTCAGCCTCTGTGATAGGTTTCCATCATGGACTAGGCACAAACCTATGTAAATTCTGCCTAGTTATTTTTCTTGCGGTCCAAGGCTTTTAAGTCTTGGGCCCAAGTGTCCCTAAACATTAATATACCTATACTTAGCCTTTTGTTACCTCATATCATTCTAAATATTCCCCAGTTCTCATTCAAATACTTAGATAAATATTTTACTCCAAAACTCAAGTCACAAAATCCTCTTCAGATCTAACGATTACCTCTTAAGCTTCAAGTCTCCATCTCCAATCATCCTCAAGTTCATCTCCAAAGCTAAGCAATGTGTCTTTCTTTCATGGGTTTCATTCACCTGTGATATCCAAGCTCTTTTACTAAAAATTGCATGATTCAAAGTTGATTTATTCATGGGTCTTAATCATTATAAAATTCACTGAACACTATGTTGAGTTTATGAAATTATGACTGTTTTACTATGTTTGGGGCCATGATTCTAAGGTCTATTATAAGGATTGATAAAGGGTCTTAATGTATATTGGTTGAGAGTATTACCAAGTTTCTATTGATAGCTTTACACTGATTTTTC
>JAOTQJ010188221.1:0-21954 GCA_025642045.1 Solanum sejunctum | reverse complement strand
CACAACATACAAACAAGCAACATAACGTTATACCCTTTCACCATACTTCGACGTCAACAATCCCAAAACTGTTTTAAGTTTACCAAAATTATTTTCAATGATTTAAGCACATGAAACCAGTCTTAATATAGTCCATAACCATTCCCAAATTAGGGGTAAGTCGTGGAATAACATACTATAATTTTACATAACTTACAATTGGACAGCATAACATTACTCCCCCCTTCGCTAAATTTCAACGACGATAATTCCAAAACTTTTCCAATTCTAACCAAATTATTCCAACAACATTTACACATACCAACAGTGATAATACAATATTGTAACATCACCCAATAAGTCCTTAAGGATATGATCCAATAGCTTTAAATCCGACAACTCACAACTTCCAACCAACATCACACTTAAGATGGCACAATAAAACTCATATGTTAAATGCAACCAAAATCTGGGCAGTAACATTAGTGTAATGTCAATAACTCAAATAATTTTAAGAACATCAAATTATCTTCATAATACAGCCCACAAATCATTTAGAAATCAATAAATCAAAAAGAAAGTGCAGCAATTTTCTGGACACAAGCTGTCCAGAATTTCCAGCAAAGCATACCATAATCTACTTCTTGATTTTCATGAAGGAATCAAACCAAATACACAAATATAGTTACTTACCTTTATCTTCAAGGTTGAGCAACTCCTTATGAAGCCTAAGAGGTCCTTTATCTGCTGCTTCTAGGTCAAGAAACGTTTTGAGAGAAAGAATGAGAAAGCTGAAATATTTTAAGTCTAAAAGGGGACTGAAAATTTGCTGCTTATAATCCCCTCTTAAAGGGCCTCATTAGGACGAATTTCCTTGGTCTTTTTGGAACATATAATACCACTTAATACCAAAAATAATAAGTCTAGTTATGCAGAAGCTTGGACTTCAAAATTGAGCCTAATTGGGCATCAAATGGGCTGCCAAATTTCAGCCTTCCTCTTAATCCGTTTTTGGCCCCAATTAGTCAAGTGGTTTGGAATATACTTGGGCTCTTCTTTCATTCTTCTTGGAATGAAAATAAGGTCCATTTATGATGGTAAAATATAGGATAAAATTATACCCTTAAAACATATTTTTATCCATAATCGAACTTAGACAAAAAATGATATCGAACCTCTTCTCTGTTTAGCTACTAATTTCAAGTTAAGCTAGTAGATGAATCACCTACTAGATTATTAATTAATACAACCACCTCAATTCTCTTACTATCTTTAGAGTTGTGATATCCTCAATTTAACATAAAATGCATATACATAAGGCCTTCATAAGCACTAGACGCCCATATCACCCATAACACAAGAACCAAGCACTTTCAAGAATTGACGGTATTTTGACCAAACCATATCAAGATTTATTCCTATACAATTAGTACATGTAAAATGTGGGGTGTTATAATTATGAAGTGGGTTAAGCCCAATGATGTTTATGTATATGATTTTGATAAGATTATGGTTATGACAAGAATGTGATCACACAAATGTCCATGATATGACTATTTGAGAATGTTGGGTGTTTACACTATTCCATATGTCAATGAGCTATTCTTGTGCATAAGCAGGATTATGAACTATGATTTGGTTTTTGAGCCCAAGAGTACATTGAAATGATTTGAAACGACTTATGCCTCTTTTGAAAATATGTATATGTATAAGTATTCTTGTGATATATTTGACCTAGCACTGAATGGATTGGGGGCATAAGGGCTATCCCCAAGGGTCCACTCCCTTTCGTTGAACTATGTGCCAGCATAGACATCTGGTAGCCATTACCAAAAGGACGACATCGTAAGGAATGGTTACACATGTTTTGATATGGAAATATTTTTGAAAATATATGATCGTAAAGAATGTGTCCATCGCACCAAAAAGATGGAGTCGTAAGGTGTGATGTAGATTACACTTGGCAAGTAATCTTCTCTTACTGTTAGGAGGTCTACATCGGGCGAATTTGTGTAATAGCTTGCATGAGTTTGATATGACGGTGATGGTCACATCCCCACTATATATGAGCATTATGGCATTTCATGCATCATTGATTTCATGGCATATTGTTATAGTCTATCCCTTGTGTGTGAACATATATATTCTATATTATGTTCCCTTAACATTAAATGTAGGTTTGATAAGTCATATGCATTGTGAAATGCCCAAAAATTATGCCTCGAAAATGCTCATAATCGTAACTTCCATATATCTCAAAATTCCTGCGTGACATCAAAAATCTAAGTTAATATTCTGGATTAGAGGCGAAATTGAGTAGGGAATACGTATAACCCAGCTTTTAGATGACCCGTAGTGAAAAATATTTTTTGTTAATTTTCCTGATCTCGTGTACATCTGGGACCAGGTTGCGATGCGGACAGGGCGTGGAGCAATACAAACTTTCCCTTCGCATTGGGTTCACGTTGTGGACCAGTGTTAATTTTTTCTTGGTTCTCTATTTTGGCCCAAAGGCCTTGTGTTCATATCCCAATGTCCACTTATGCATGAAAACACCTAATACTTAGCCATTTTTCAACTCAATATCACTCAAAACCCTCTCAAAATCCTCTCCAAGACTTAACAAATATCTCATTCACAGTTCAACAATTTCAAGCGTAACTTTGAAACTCAAGGATTCTCTTTAAGCTCCAAGTTCTCTTCAAGCTCAACTCAAGAAAATCCAAGTTTGAGATATGTGAGTTTCATCCAATGGGTCCTTTCACCCATGGAGCCCAATCTTCTTTTTTATGAAAATTATATGTTTTCAAGTTGTATCTTCTATAGGTATCTCTTATTATGGATTTTGATTATAAACTATGTTGGGATTTTATGAAATTTTGGTTGATTATGCATGTTTATCTATTCAAGCTTATACTATATATGAATTGGCTTTGTCTATTAAGACTATGCATGCTTTGAGCTACGAGACTATGATCTATTATGAGATTTGATGATGGATTTCAATGTATCTTATATGAGGGTTTTACTACATGTTGGTGGGTTAATTTACATTGAGTTTTCTCATATTATATCACTCTTGAATTGCATGATTTTGAAGTAGCATTACACACCCATCAAGTATTTGATAAAATGTCTTGACCAAGGATGTGTGATTTGATATCCTAAGAGGCTTGTTTGGGGTTCCTTCGGGTTCCCCATCCATCGTATCATGTATAAGCACTAGGCTAGGGTCATGACAAACTTAGTATTAGAGCACTAGTTTTTAATAGTCCTCAGACTCCAACACATGTGCTAATTATAGTGTTATTCATGGTTGTGAAGCGTGCCACAACTATGAATGGGAGGCTATGAGGCATTTTAGGAAATGAATCACTTTTTCATGGTTTGTATTATACTTTAGATTTAAGTGTAAGGCTTTTTCCCCTAACAAATGCTCTTTTCTATTCTAGATCATGCAAGTTCCAATTGGGAGACTAAGGAGAGCGCATATACTCGACAAGCAGCTCTTCCTGCTCCTCAAGCTCTACAAGGTGGAGGGGTAGCCCAAGATGAGTTTTGGGATGCTAGTACAATGTTGGCTCATGCTATGACCAACCAAATTCACCAAGGGGTTCAAGACCCTCATGCTCCCACTCTAGCTTCTAGGGTGAGGGATTTCACTAGAATGAAGCCACCCGAGTTTCATAGATCCAAGATGGATGAGGATCCCCAAGATTTCATCGATGATCTCTACAAAGTGTTATCTATCATGGTGTCAATTTAGAGTAAAAGGTGAAGTTAGCAGCTTATCAACTCAAAGGAGTGGCTCAAATTTGGTTTACACAATGGAAGTCAGAGAGGAGAGATGATGATGTTATTCTCTGGGAGGAGTTCCTTAGGAGGAGTTCAAAGATGCATTCCTTAAGTAGTTCTTTTCTACCAAGCTAAGAGATGCTAAAATGATAGAGTCTATGAACCTTAAGCAAGGTTCCATGAGTGTGAGGGAGTATGCCGTCAAGTTCAACCAATTCTTTAAGTATGCCCCACAATTGGTTGTCGAGCTAAGATCAAATATGAATAATTTTTTATCAGGTGTATCGAACTTGGTTAATGAGGAGGGTTGTACCGCAATGCTAATAGGTGATATGGATTTATCTCGTTTCATGACATATGGCGAACAACTAGAGGGGGAAAAGCTTAGAAAGATAAGAAGTGTTGAGTTCAAGAGGGCTTGTTTTGAAGGTGGAT
Source organism: Solanum sejunctum (assembly GCA_025642045.1). Classification (NCBI taxonomy): domain Eukaryota; kingdom Viridiplantae; phylum Streptophyta; class Magnoliopsida; order Solanales; family Solanaceae; genus Solanum; species Solanum sejunctum. The sequence goes on along the minus strand of JAOTQJ010188221.1, from coordinate 17,745 downwards.
TACAAAATTCAAAGGGTGGCCAGTTTCCTCAAGGCCATAAGTTCCAAGGCCAAGGGTCATATAATGTTCCTAATAGAAGTTTTGCTAATGATAACCAAAGATTCTAAGGTGGTGGTGGTAGGGTGCCTAACCCTATATTTTAAAGATGTGGTAGGAAGCATAATGGTCCACGTTTGAAGAACTCTAATGCTTGCTATATTTGTGGAGAAGTGGGTCATAAGGTGATTGATTTTCCTCATGCTCAAAACAAAGGTATAGATGGTTGTCCACAAGACTAAGGTGCAAATGCAGGTCTAAAGTAAAGAGGAGGCCAACGAGGGTGTGCTCCAAGGCAAAATAGATTCTATGCTCTTCATGGGAGACAAGGGGTGGATTAGGTGCCCACTGTCATCACCGATATGGTTAAAGGTTGATTTTGATGTGTATGCTTTGATAGACCTGGGTGCCACTTTTTTTTATTACTCCTTTTATTTCCAAAAACCTTTGTGTTAGTCTCGAATTATTGTGTGAACCTTATGAAGTGTCTACCCCTATTGGTGACTCCACTATTCTTAGAAGAGTCCATAGATATTGTCCCATATTCATGTTGCATAAAATCTTGCCTTGTGATTTTATTGAATTACATTTGGTGGATTTTGATGTCATTTTTCAAATGGATTGGTTGCATGCATATTATGCTTCTATTAATTATAAAACCCATACGGTTAAATTCTAATTTCCTAATGAACCCATCTTTGTGTGGGAAAGTTTTGATGTGGTAGTCAAAGGTAGATTCATTTCTTGCCTTAAAGCGTAAAAGTTGATTTCTAAGGATTGTCTCTATCATCTTGTAAGGGTTAGGGATGTTGAGTCCAAATTCCTTCCTATTGAGTCAGTTCTGGTAGTTAATGAGTTTTTTGATATCTTTCTCGATGAGCTTCTCGGTGTTCCGCCCAAAAGAGAAATAGACTTTGGTATAGACCTCCTTCCAGATACTCAACCCATTTCTATTCCCCCTTACCATATGGCCTAGGCAGAGTTGGAGAAGTTGAAGTAGCAATTGAGGGATTTGTTAAAGAAGGGCTTTATAAGGCCTAGTAAGTCACCTTGGGCTGCACCGGTGTTATTTATAAAGAAAAAAAGGATGGTTCCTCTAGAATGTGCATTGACTACCTGCAACTTAATAGAGTCACTGTAAAGAACAAGTACCCTCTACCAAGGATTAATGACCTTTTTGATATACTTCAAGGGGCTAGTCACTTTTCTGAGATTAATCTTCGGTGCAGATATCACCAAGTGAAAGTGAGGGGGTGTGACATTCCCAAGACGACTTTCCATACTAGGTATAGGCATTTGAATTTGTGGTTATGTACTTTGGGTTGACTAATGCTCAAGCTATATTTATGGATCTTATGAACAGGGTCTTTAAACCCTACCTTGACATGTTTGCGGTAGTTTTTATTGAGGATATCTTGATTTATTCCTATAGTGAGGAGGAGCATGTGAATCACTTGAGGGTGGTGCTGGAAATCATGAGGTAGAAGAGGTTGTATCATAAATATGAAAAATATGAGTTTTGGTTGAAAGAGGTTTCTTTTCTATTGCATGTGGTATTGGTGAAGGCATTAACGTGGATCCTAAGAAGATGGAGGTGATTTGAAATTGGCCTAGACCATTGACTCCATTAGATATTAGAAGTTTCTTAGGTTTGGCGGGTTATTATCGGAGGTTTATAAATGGTTTCTCTTCTATTGTTTCTCCCATGACTAAGTTCACCCAAAAGAAGGTAAGATTTGTATGGACCGATGAGTATCAAAACAGTTTCCAAACTTTGAAAAATAAGCTTGTCTTTGCTCCTATCTTGGCTCGACAGGAAGTGTTGGAAGGATTTGTTGTATATTGTGATGCCTCAAGAATTGGTTTGAGGTGTGTTTTGATGCAAGGTAGTAAAGTGATAGCATATGCCTCTAGAAAACTTAAGGTGCATGAGAAGAATTATCCCACCCATGATCTTGGATTGGTGGCTATAGTATTTTGCTTTGATAAGTTGGCGTCACTACCTGTATTGTGTTTATGTTGATGTGTTTACCGACCACAAGAGTCTCCAATATGTGTTCACCCAAAAAGATTTTACCTTCATACGAAGAAGGCGGTTAGATCTCCTTAAAGCTTATGATATGATTGCGCATTCTCACCTCAACAAAGATAATGTTATGGTTGATGCTCTAAGTAGGGTGTCTATGGCTAGTCTAGCTTATGTTGATGATGGTAGCAAAGAGGTGGATAGAGAGGTTCACCAGTTGGCTAGATTAGGGGTTAGGTTTAATGATGTCGATAATGGTAATATAGTGGTTGTTAATGGTTCTAGGTCATTCTTAATTGAGTAGGTAAAGGCAAAATAAGATCTTGCGCCTTACTAGAGTTGAAGACCTTGATGAAAGATGGTAAAGTGGAGGTTTTCTCCCAATGGGGAGATGGTGCCCTTAGGTACTAATGTAGATTGTGTGTGCCAAATGTGGATGCTTTGAAAGAATTGACCTTAAAGAAGGCCCACAATTCCTCCTACTCTACTTACCCCAGTTCTGCAAAGATATATAGAGACTTGAAGGAGGTGTATTAGTGGGTGGTATGAGGGACATTGCCAAGTTCATATCCGAATGTCACAATTGCCAACAAGTGAAAGATGAACATAAAAGGTTGGGTAGCCTAGTCCAAGATATAGAGATTCCTACTTGGAAGTGGGTGGAAATCAAAATGGATTTTGTCGTTGGGTTTCCTAAGACTAGGAAACATTTTGACTCTATTTGGGTTGTTGTGGATAGAATGGCAAAGTTGGCTCACTTCTTATCGGTCTAAACTACTTATAGTGCTGAAGATTTTGCCAAGTTGCATATACATTAGTTGGTTAGATTGCATGGGGTGCCCTTGTCTATCATTTTAGATCATCTAGCTCAATTCACATCTCTTTTTTGGAGGTACTTCCAAAGAAGTCTTGGTACCAAGGTTAAGCTTAGCATGACTTTTCATCTTCACATGGATGGTCAAGCTGAGAGGACTATACAAACAATTGAGGATATGCTTAGAGCATGTGTTTTGGAGTTTAAGGGTAGTTGTGATGAACATCTTCCACTAATTGAATTTTCTTACAACAATAGGTACCACTCAAGCATTAGTATGGCTCTTTTGGAAGATTTTTATGCTAGGCATTGTAGATCCCCGGTAGGGTGGTTTGAAGTGGGAGAAATTGCTTTACTAGGTCCTGATTTGGTCATGGAGGCCTCGGAGAAGGCGAGGTTGATTAGGGAGAGATTGAAAATATCCCAAAGTTAACAAAATACCTACTCCGATGTAAGAAAAAAAGATCTTGAGTTTAATATTGGTGATTGGGTTTACTTGAAAGTTTCACCTATGAAGGGTGTGGTTCAATTTGGCAAGATGGGGAAATTTAGCCCAAGGTTTGTGGGTCCTTCTAAATTTTTGAGAAGAGTGGATAAGGTTGCATACAAGTTGTAGTTGCCTATAGAGATGAATATGGTTCATCCAGTCTTCTATGTATCCATGTTGAGAAAGTGTGTGGGCGACCCAAGTGCTATAGTGCCCTTAGATGTTGTGGGTGTTATAGAAGATAAATTGACTTATGAGGAGGTTCAGGTGGAGATTTTGGATAGACAAGTGAAGACATTGAGAAACAAAGATGTAGCTTTTGTCAAGATCCTTTGAAGGAACCAACAAGTAGAAAGTGCCACATGGGAAGCTGAGACGGACATGAAAAAGTCATACCTATATCTCTTCCACTCTACTCAAGCCAAAGGTAATAATTTAAGTTCCCTATGTGAATTCAAGTCTTAAGTTTAAACCCCTATGTCATTTTGCATGCGTTCATGTTTTTGTTGATAAGTTTATAGTGATTTTGACACTCATCTTGAGATTTTTTTTTGAAAATAATGTTTAAATGCATTTGTTGCATTCATGTCGGACTGAAATCTTCATGATCACTTCTCTTATGTACATTTTTTTCACATTTGGGGACGAATATTCCTAAGGGTGAGATATTGAAAGACCCAATAAATATACTTCGGAAATGCCCATAATCATAACATCTATATATCTCAAAATCCAACTTCATATTCTTGATTAGGGAACAAAACTGAGTGAAAATGGGAATAATACATATTTTAGAAGACCCATAGTGAAAAATAATTTTCACTGATTTCCCTTATCTTGTGTGCATCCATGACCAGGACGCGACGTGGACTAGGCGCGAAGCAGTACAACCTTTCCCTTCGCATTGGGTTCGTGTCGCAGACCAGTGTTGATTTTTCCTTAGTTTTCTATTTTGACCCAAGGGCCTTGGTTTCATAGCTCCATGGCAACTTATACGTTAAAACTCTTATACATAGCCATTTTTCAACTCTATATCACTCAAGACCCTCTCAAAAATCTCTCCAAGACTTAACCAAATATCTCTTTCAAAATTCAAGAATTTCAAGCCTAACTTTGGAACTCAAGGATTCTCTTCAATCTCAACTCAAGAAATCGAAGTTTGAGGTATATGGGTTTCGTCCATTGGGTCATTTCGCCCACGGAGCCCAATCTTTCTTTTTATGAAAATTACATATTTTCAAGTTGTATATTCTATGAGTATCTCTTATTATGGATTTTGATTATAAATTATGTTGGGTTTTTATGAAATGTTGATTGATTATACATGTTTATCCATTTCAAGCTTATACTATGATTTGGCTTTGTCTACTGAAACTATACATATTTTGAGCTATGAAACTATGATTTATTATGAGATTTGATGATGGATTTCAAGGTATCTTACATGAGGGTTTTACTATATGTTGGTGGGTTGATTTATATTGAGTTTTCTCATATTATTTCACTCTTGAATTGCATAATTTTGACCTACAATTACACACCCACCAAGTTTTCGCTAAAATTTATTAATAAGGATGTGTGGTTGATATTCTAAGAGGCTTAGTTGAGGTTCCTTTGGGTTCCCCATTGGCTGTGCCATGTCTGGGACGTAGGCTTGGGTCATGACACAGTGCATTCCCGCATACTTAGTACATTCAAATGTACTAATGCATGCTTTTTCCTACATGATTTAACCATGCAGGGACCGAGGACTATCTTCATCCATTGTATGATGGTTAGCTTATATCTTAAGATTTGTTTGTTGTGGTGAGTACTATCTTCCATGGACAAACCACCGCTTCTCTACCTGTGGTGCTTTGTTTATGTTATTTACTTTGTGGGTGAGCTCAGTGTATGTCTTGGGCCCTATCCTATCTTATGACTAGAGGCATTATTGGACATCTTGTAAACTCTTTTATGTTTATATTCTAAGTGTTGTATTCGGAGATTATGATTATAGATATAAATATCTATTAGTTATCATTATGTGGATTGACTATGAGTATTATGATATGTTTCTTATGTTGTGATGTAAAAGATTTCAAGCCCCGAATTGCCCCTATAAAGGGAGTCATACTTACCCGCCCCTTAGTCTTTATGTACTATGTGTTATGTGAATCAATGTTTCTTCCTTTCCATATGGCATCCCCATAGAGTGAGTCCTATATTCCCTTTCCAAAAAACTATATGTTTACTATTAGTTTACGCTTCCGAATTGATGATGTGAACATGGATACTTTGAGGCATTTTTTGGGACTCTCGGGTTCCCATTCTCTATATCACTTCTTGACTCTAGGTCAAAGTAATGACAAGCTTGGTATTAAAGTACTAGGTTTGTAAATGATCCTCGTAGTCCAACATATCATGTCAAGTAGAGTCTTATTAATGAGTGTGAACTGCACTATGCCAATGAGTGGGATGCTATAATGGCATTGTAGGAATTATCTCACTTCTTCATGTGTTATGTCTTTCTTTGGACCATATGTTTGGTTCCCTTATCCGGATAGTGTGCTTGCTACATTATAGAAGATGCCTACATGAAGAGCTCCCCTACTAAGACCAACCTTGCTTTTTAGGATCAAGTCACCCAAGGACATATGGAAGATCCTATCTCTAATGGTGAATTCTGTACAACCTTTACTATGCTTTCCCAGGTAGTGGCTACTTACAATAGGCAAGATAATTTTTCTCGGGATCCCACTTCAGCTTCAAAGGTGTGAGATTTCACCTAGATGAATCCTCTAGTGTTCTATGGGTCAAAAGCTGACGAGGATGCTCAAGAGTTCATTGATGAGATCACTAAGGTGTTGAATTTTATGGGAGTCACTTCTGAAGAAAGGGCTGAGTTGGCTGCTTATCTATTGAAAGATATGGCTCAAATGTGGTACACGCAAAGGTAATAGAGAGGGTTTCTGGTAATGTTATTAATTGGGAGGAATTCAAGTTTGCATTTCTGGATCGTTTAGTCCCACTTGAACTTAGGGAAGCCAAGATGAAAGAGTTTATTAGAAGTCTAACTGGCACTTGTTGCCATTAAGGCTCGGGAGAACCAACCTCTATCTAAGCATTTTCTATATATATTATAAGAGATTTCTACATTCAACATGCCCTTAACAAAGTAAACAGTAATAAAAAGCCAAAAGGAAATGCATATGGCTAGGTCATTGGGGCCGTGGTGTCTAAAATACAAGACATGACGACACTTTAATTTACATAGTCTACAAAGACTCTAGGGAAGGAAGAGTATCTAATAAGGTTTGGGACAGGCCCTGCCTCGGCTAACTATAAATACAAAAATATAAGTTCTAGACACACAAAGCTCTGAAGCAACCTAGAGCTTGGTAACAGCAGTTGGATATCCTGTACTCCTACTAAGGAGATCTAATAGCATCTGTACCTGCAGTATGAAATGAAAGTACACCATAAAAGACATTAGTATGGAATAATGTACTAAATATGTAAGGTAGGAAATACTGTATATAAAGTAACAACTCAAATAAAACTATGCATTGATGTAAGGATAAGAGACCACCCTTAGTCATATTGTGGGATCGTGTACTTTATGTTCTTTTTGTTACTTTACCTTTATTGTATAATCTGTGCATAGTATATAATACAAATGACCAGCTGATCAGTGGTAAATCTATATCAGGATCGGCCCTGGCTAGGCTTTTCCTTTAACCCCTTGGGCTACCTCCCGTGATAGGATCAACCCTGGCTAGGTGATTCTTCCACCCCTCGGGTTACCACCCATCAATAAGAAATATACTTTACTTTTTAATTACCTTTGAGATGATTCTTTTGGTGGTCATAATATTGGAGCTGTAGGGTTGTATATGTAGCATGTGATATATAGATAATCATACAAGACAATATGACAATGAAAAGAGTATGTTACACAAATAATGAAATGCATATGAGATGAAACAACTCGTGAATTTTATTTAGCAACAAGAACCCATGTAACTTAGAATCCAAGTATGTATGCAAATTTGAAGGTAACTATGTATGGAAGCATATGAACATGTGAAAGAGTGGAGACATGGTTAATCGTTATGTCGAAGTTGATAAGTGCCTTTATGTTCCAAAGAGGAATCTATGTTTCATGCCAAATAATATGAAATCAAGTAGCCTTACATACCTCGCTGTACGACCTCATTATTACCTTGAGATAACCTTTCCTTCCTCCAAATATCTATCTACAACATATTAGGTGATAAAACTAGCATTAGCAGCCAATAGATACATCTTGGCAGCCCAATCTCATAAAAAAACAACATACGGGCAGCAAGCGAGTATTTATAAACCCAAGCATATTCTTTCAACCTTTTCACCACTAATCATACTTTATAATACACATTCTCATACACATGTCATATGTAGCCTGTTTTAGTGCCATAATAGTCTCACAATATCCCACAAAGCACAACACATAACAATTCTACGCAATATACAAATAGGCGGCATAACGTTACGTCCCTTTGCCCCATTTTGATGTCGACAATCCCAAACCTGTTCCAACTTTAAACAAACTTTACTCAACACATCTATACATTACAAAATCCTTAAAATAGTCTTAGAAAATTACCAAAGCAGTAATAAAGGACGTGAGACAGTAGCCTTCCATCCATCAGCCCACAAGTTCGTACTAAAAACACAATTGCAATATCCTATAAGGACTCACTTTTGTGGACTGTAAAAGTGGTGCAGTAGCTAAGTTACATCACTGACAAACTAAAACCTATTATAAACATAAGTCTTACTTCATAATTTAGCCAACCAAGAAGAGAAAATCCTCTTGAACAACAAGAAAAGTTCACAACAATCCTTAGGACACATGCTGTCCAAAATTTCAGCACAAACATAACTAGCATATACTTCTTGTTTGTCATGGGATAAGTATAATAAATACATGGGTATTTCCACTTACCTTAGCCTTCAAGGTTCAGGTTTCCTTCAAGAACCTTAGAGGGTTGTGTAGGCTACCTTGCGAAGTGAAGTAAAGAGAGAAAACGACTCTTTAGAAAAGATTAAAATTTGTCCCAAAGTGAAATGAATTAAGGAGCTGTTTTTTAGCCCTTTTAAAGAGTCTCTTTGGCCGACTTTATTTTGCACTTTTCACCACATATTAACACATATTAATAACCTTGTGATATAGCAGCTTGTCCCTTACATTTGGGCCTAATTGGGTCTCAAAGTTGATGGGCCTTGGCTGCCCATATTACAAATTCCTCTTCACTTGGTTTGGGCCAAATTAGCTAAGTGGGTTATGGTGTACTTGGGCCCTTTTATTATTCATCATAGGCTGAAAATAAAGTCCATTTATGATGCTAAAATATGGGCTACAGTTATACCCTTAATACGGACTTCATTCATAATCGGACTTGGACAAATTCGATATCGGGCCTCATCTCCGTTTAGCTAGCAAGTTTAAGCTAAGCAAGTAGGTGACTCACCTGCTAGCTTCTTAAGTCCTACAAGCACCTTAATTCTCTCACTTTGTTTAGGGTTGTGATCTCCTCAATTTGACACAAAACATGTATACACTCATCCCTCTTAAGTGTTAGATGCACATATCGCTCTATAACATGAGATTCAAGCACTTTAGAAATTGGCCCTAATTTAAAAAGTCATATTATGTTTCATTTGCATAGTACTAGTATTATAAGATGTGGGTGTTACATTGAGACTATTAGGGAAAGGAGGAGGAGGTTTTGGGATGGATTTCACTTTATCATGCTCTCTTATGTCTTCTTGTTACATCCTAAGGCCCTTCGGATCTTCTCCCTCAACTTTAACTTCACCATCAAGACCCTTCTCATCGACTTCATCGACAATAACTAGCATAGGGGGATGTATTGTGATCTTGCCACTCCGAGTCATCACCGCCATGCAATGCCCTTCATTTTTAGGATATTGTATTGCTTGGTAGGGTTCCCTTTTGGCATTGGTTTAATTGTGAAGAAACTTGTCAAAATTATTGCTCAAGTTGCTTGATTGCCACTGAATGAGACTCTATCTTTTTATTAATACTTGAGATATTTGCTTTCAATCCCTTTAAGGTCTCATCTTGATGGTGTGCTCGCTTCAAACAACTTTTCAAACATATCTTTGATCCTAGAATTGCTTGATCCGGCATAACGATTGTGTGGTGGAACATAAAGACCATTCCTGTAGCCCTCTCTTCTCCATTTTGTGTCAGGCACTCTTTCTCTCTCATAGTATCCACCCCTATTATCACTATGCATCCCATCATGGTTGAAGTTCAGACCTTGATTCCCAAAACCTTACCTCCAATAGTCTGAATTCGACCCTTGGGGGTTGTTCCAGAAACCCTCCACTTGGTTGGTCACATAACACACATCCTTATAGAGAATTGATTATCATACACAGGAGTAATTGGGGGTTGATGATTTATTTCCTTCACACTAGCTTGGTTTTGCTTCAAAACTAAATCCATGCTCGTACCAAGTTGAGCAAGTTGCTCCATAATATCTTTATTCACTTTAGCCTGCTCACTATTTGTGGTAACCGCACAAGAACTCTTTGTATTACCATGCTCACTCTGTCCCCATGCTCTGTTGGTATTCACCACTTGTTCCATTCTTTTGGCAACTAGCTCAAACGGTTGATCAAGAAAAACACCTCTCATGATCGTGTTAGCGCAAGTTTTGCTATTATCATCAAGTGCTCTATAGAATATCTCGACCAAAGCATAACCAATGGCGCTTGATCGCCTACCATGGCGTGCCAACTAACCATTACCTATTGTCCTAGTCAACCTCCCCTTGATCAAGTTTGGTCGATTAGATGGGAAAACATCAACTGAATCCTGTCATCTACTTTTCTTTTCCTATTTGTCACTACCTTGATTGGGATCATGATAGTAGGTGGGGTTTGGTGTTGGCCATCACCAAACAACACTAGTCATGAAGGGAAATAAATAATACATGAAAACTCCCAATCATAGATATACACAAAACCTAGTTATCTCAAGTCAATTACACATGGTTCCCACACCCCGAAGTTGTTGTTGCTTAGCTACTCATGGCTAAGATAAAATACATAAAAATGCACATAATAGACATAGTTGAGAGTTTCACCAATAACACTGAAGGAGATAGGCAGCACAAGTTGCAAACCCACAAACTTGATTGATCAACAATGAGTATAAAGCAACATTTGCAATCCCCAAAATGGGTTTTCCAAAAAGAATAATTATCTACCCTAAAAACCTAAGAAAATCTTCAAAATATATGGAGAAATGTCTACAGTTCAAAAGCTCTCTCAAAAACCTAACTTAAAATATTTATAGTATTTACAAAATAACCCTAGGAATTATGCAGAAAAGACAGATGGCATCTGATAAATTTCATAGTTAAGACTCGTAGGTTGGCCTACGAGTCGTAGTCAAGGTCTCTTATCAGGTTCTTGGCATCTTAGACTGAACTGGTATGACCTATAGGTATGAGTCATTACTTGAGCTATGCCTCGTACATTGGTCTCACAGTCTTGGTCTTTAGTTTTAAGTCTAACATTTTGGCTCTCTGATTCTTGCTACGAGTTCACCTATAGGAGTCGTAGTGTGTCTTACGACTCATAGGGTGGGCTCATAGGGGTAACCTTCACTTAGTAGATTTCTAAATTTTTGATCTCTAATTCCTGTTGTAACACAATCTACAACTCGTAGTGTGAGCTACAACTCGTAGGAGGGCTCGTATGGCCTATGATTTAGCAAAATCTGCAACTTTTCTTCAAAATCATATCAACCTAACTCTTTTGCAAGATTAATACAAAAACACATCAAAACACTAACAAGTCGCTTTAAGAACTCACAATATCCTTTGTTTTAGGAACCAAATATGTTTTAATTTGACGGCACATCATAGCGTGAGCTACAACTTGTAGGCGGGCTCGTATGGCCTATGATTCAGCAAAATTAGTAGCTTTTCTTCACAATCATATCATCTTAAATATTTTGCAAGATTAATATAAAAACACATCAAAACACTAAAAAGTTTCTTTAAGAACTCACAATATCCCTTGTTTTAGGAACCAAATGTGCTATAATGTCGGTGACTTGAGGAACAAATGAGGCTCATAATTCATCCAATTCTATTCACCCCAGTTCCACAAAGATGTATAGAGATTTGAGGAAGGTGTATTGGTGGGGTGGTATGAAGAAAGACATTGTCAAGTTCATATCCTGATGTCACAATTGTCAACAAGTAAAAGCTGAACATCAAAGGCTAGGTGGCTTAGCCCAAGATATAGAGATTCCTACTTGAAAGTGGGATGAAATCAACATGGATTTTGTGGTTAGGTTTCCTAAGACTAAAAAATATTTTGATTCTATTTGGGGTGATATGGATAGAATGACAAAGTCAATTCACATCCTATTGGTCAAAACTACTTATGGTGCCGAAGACTATGCCAAATTATATATTCATGAGTTGGTTAGATTTCATGGGTGCCTTTGTCTATCATATCGAATCATGGTACTCAATTCAATTCTCACTTTTGGAGGTCCTTCCAAAGAGGTCTTGGTACCAAGGTTAACCTTAGTACAGCCTTCACCCTCAAACAGATGGCCAAGCCGAAAGAACTATCCAAACTCTTGAAGATATGCTTAGAGCTTGCATTTTGGAGTTTAAAGGTAATTGGGATGAACATCTTTCACTCATTGAGTTTGCTTACAATAATAGTTATCATTCAAGCATTAGTATGACTCCTTTTGAGGATCTCTACAGTAAATGTTATAGATCACCGGTTAGATGGTTTGAGGTGGGGCAAAAAACTTTGTTAGGTCTTGATTTAGTCATGGAAGCCTAGGAGAAGGTGAATTTGATAAGTGAGAGATTGAAAACTGCCCAAAGTAGACAAAAGTCCCATTCTGATGTGAGAAAGAGAGATCTTGAATTTAAGATTAATGATTAGGTTTACTTAAAAGTCTCACCCATGAAGGGTCTGGTCTGATTTGGTAATAAGGGTAAATTGAGACCAAGCTTTATAGGTCCTTATAGAGTGTTGAGAAGGATTGGTAAGGTGGACTATGAGTTGGAGTTTCCCATTGAAACGAATATGGTTCATACAGTCTTCCATGTATCTTTGTTGAGAAAGTATGTATGTGGGTGACCCAAATGCTATTATACCTTTGGATGTTAGGGGTGTGGTAGAAGATAATCTAACTTATGAGGAGGTTCCAGCAGAAATTTTGGATAGACAAGTGAAGAGGTTGAGAAACAAGGATGTTGCTTCCGTCAAAATCCTTTGGAGGAATCAATAAGTTGAGAGTGCCAAATGGGAAGTGGAGGCTGACATGAGAAAATGTTATACATATCTCTTCCACTCTACTCAAACCTAAGGTACTAATTTAAGTCCCCTACACGATTTCAAGTCTTAAGTTTCAGCCCTTATGTCATTCGCATGCATTCATGTCTATGTTGACAAGTTTATGATGATTTTTGACATTCATGTTCAGATTTTTTAAAATGATTGTTGCATTCATTTTGGGCTGAGATATTCATGATTACTTCACTTATGTATGCTTCTTTGATATTTGGGGATGAATGTTCCCAAGGGGGAGATATTGAAACACCCCAAAAGTGCCCGAAAATATGCCTCGAAAATGCCTATAATTATAATTTCTATATATCTCAAAATTCATGCTTGATTTCAAAAATCTGACTTCATATTTATGATTAGGGAAAAAATTGAGTGATAAATGAGTATAACCCCATTTTAGAGCACTCGTATTGAAAAATTATTTTCAAAAAAATTGATTTCCAGTGTTGATCCGCGACCTGGCCGCGACGTGCTATGAGTGCGAATAAGTGTTATTTGTTCCAACATAATTCTGTTTCGGCCTAAGGCATTGAGGTGTTGGGCCCAGGCCCTCCTATGCATAGAAACACCTATACTTAGTCATTTTTCAACTTTATATCACTTAAGACACTCTCAAAACCCTCTCTAATACTTAGCCAAATATTTCATACAAATTCAAGTGTCCCAAGATTAATTACAGATCTCAAGAACCTCATTCAAGCTTCAAGTTCTCATTTAAATCTACATCAAGAGAATTCCCAAATTTAAGATATGTGAATTTCAACCATTGGGTCCTTTCATCCATGGAGTCCAACCTTCCTTTTTATAATTGCATGTTTCCAAGTTATATTACTTATAGGTATTACTTATTATGAACTATGATTACAAATTATGTTAGGATTTTTATGAAATATTGATTGGAATCACATGTCTACCTATTTCAAGCTTGTACTATGAGATGGTTTATCTATTGTGACTATACATGTTTTAGGGTATGAAACTATGATCTATAATGAGATTTGATGAAGGATTTCAAGGTATCTTACATGAGGATTTTACCATGTGTGGGTGGATTGGTTTACATTAAGTTTTCCCACATTATTTCACTCTTGAATAGCATAATTTTTAACTAGCATTGCATACCGACCAAGTGTTTGATAAAATGTCTTGATAAGGATTCTTGAGCTATTGATGATCTATTGCATGAGTTATGAATCAAGTGACTATACGATGAAGGGATTGTATGTATGTATTGATTTCATGAAAGTATCTGTAGTGTTGCATGTTGACCACACCTTATTGGCGGGTGGCATGCCTAACCACCTTGTTGAGGGGGTAACAAGCCTTAATCACCTTGTCTGGGGGTGGCATGCCCGTACTACCACATTGAGGGGTATGTACCTCAATCACCTTCCAAGTGGGTGGTATACAGGCCCTTGAGTTCAAGTGATAGTTTGCTTGGACTATGTTGATATGGTCTCTTCCTACATATGTAATCATATTGGAAGTTATATGATTTACAAGCATGTTTTGCTTCATGCATTGATTATGCATGTCATATTGATATTATACTTATCTATTGCCTATTACCTATGCCTTTTGACTATATTGTCTTATGTCTTGTTGTATTACGTTCTACATACTTAGTACATTCAGACATACTAACGCATACTATATGCCTACATGATATTACTATGAAGGAACCGGAGCTCTATATGATCATCCTCCACGTGGCTAGTTTCGGCATCTTGAAGCTAAGCTTTTGGTGAGTCCTCAAGTTCGGGGATACTAGCTATGCTACTCTTGCTTTTATTATAACTTATGTTGAACATTTGATACTATGAGGGTGAGCCTGGAAAGTGTCTTGGTCCCCGCCTAAACTCTGTTTAGAGGTGTTGTTGGAACAATTGATATATCTATGCTTTGAGCTTTGACTCTTTATGCTTTATAAATTTCAAGACTTCTCTTAGTTTCTTTTTCCCTTGTTTATATTCTTGTTGTTGTGTACTTTGCTTCTACGACTAAGGATATGTAATTGATATGCTAAGAGGCTTGTCTGGGTCCCTTCGAGTTTTCATTCGTCGTGTTATGCCTAGGCCTTAGGCTTGGATCGTGACAAAAGACTAGATGGAAGGCTTCTATATCTTACCATGACTAGACCAGACCTTTCATTTTCTATACTAACATTGAGCCAGTTCATGCATAGTCCAAAGCAATCACACATGGATGCAGCTTTAAGGGTAGTCAAATACACTAAAGAGGCACCTGGTTTAGGCCTATTAATTCTAGCAAAAGAAACCACTGGATTGGGCCTATTAATGCCAACAAAAGAAACCACTGACCTTATAACATATTATTACTCAGACTAGGGATGATGCTTAATGCCAGCAAAAGAAACCACTGAACTTACAACATATTGTGACTCGGATTGGGGAGGATGCTGAGAAACCAGAAGATAAGTTACAAATTACTTGACCAAATTTGGATATGCTTTAATTTCATGGAAGTCAAAGAAACGGAAAACAATATCAAGAAGTTTAGCAGAGAGAGAACTCAGAAGCATGGCTACATGTGCAACCAAAGTTACTTGGCTGATAGGATTGTTCAAAGAACTGGGAATCAATGTAAATCTTCTAGTTAACATGATATGCGACAAAAAGGCAGCTATCCAAGTTGCTTTTAATCCCATTTTTCATGAAAGAAAAATGCTCATAGACATTGACTACCACTTTGTCAGATAAAGGATATGTCAAGGGATTTTGAAGACTAATAATATGGATATGTCATGAAGACTAATAATAAAAACACGATTGAGCAGCTGGCTGATCTGATCAATAAAAGTCTTGGAAAGGTGCAGCATAATTCCTTATTGAGCAAACTTGGAATGAAAGATGTTTTCCAACCATAAGCTTAAGGGAGAATGTTGACCACTGTATCGAGTTTACAAGCTATATAGTGTGGTTAATGAACTAACATTGATTAGTTATTTACAAGATGCTAAACTGTCACTAACAAGTTGTTACAAGTTAGTTACTAAACCTAATATAATGAGTTGATATGATGTAAAGAAGAGAATAACTGTCTTCTTCAATGTAATTGTAAATTTGCTCACTTTTTTCTCGCAATTTCTCTCCTCTATTTTCTATATTAGTTTTGTGATCTAGAGATCAAACAATCTCCAATAATGGAGTTATCATTTTTTGTATGCATGTCAAAATCTCAAGTCTCACTCTTCAAATAGAAAAATGGGCTCTTAATAATATATTACAAAAAATAAAACTACCATACTAGTTAAGGTGGACTGCTAGGAATTCTACTCAAAATGGAGTGTTCAGGTTTGTGATCATACTCATAATCAAGATGGACAAAAGCACGTTCAACTTCCGAAAGTTCTTCAATCTTTATCTGAAGTGACTCTCCAATAGCATGAGCTTCTTTCAGTGGCAAGTCTTCTGGGAGCTCTATGTCAACCTGTTTGCTCAATAAACACAGAGTCAAATATCAGATTTTACAACAGCATTTGTCCAACCTTCCAAATACATATTGTACAAGTTAACAATTCTAGAGCATGACTGGATAAAACTTTAGCTAGTTGATAAAAACTTAATCCTTTTTTAGACTATGAAACGGGGGCACAAACAACAATTTTTGTGTATTGTGGAATCCTTTGGACATAAGGATTTCATTGTAGTAACAAATGTAGTTCAAACATTTCTTTAGGTTATAGGTTAGGAATTTTAGAATCCCTTTTTGTAATGAACCACATACTTATTTTGTTCATTTGGACTCATTTCTCCGGCTTAAATCTTTGCAGCTTCATTATATTATTTATTACTTATCAGAGTAGATGGTACTCTCCAAGTAACTAGATTTTGTTTAGAGGAAGATTTTTAGTTTTGGATGTTGAGAAGTGTTGAGGCAAAAGGATCAATTGAGCATTTGTAAATACAAATTTGAGAGAAAAAAAAATTTCTTCTATTACTTACAAGAATAGATTTACAAAACAACTCTTAACCTCACACATTACACTCTTTCTTGGTGTTCTTGATGATATATAATGAAGGAGCTCAGTAGCTCCTTTTATAGGGGAAATTCTACCCCCTTTGATGTCATTAATGATATCAATGACAAGAAAAATACAATTCAAACTTTGCTACTTTGCAGCCATTGTTGAACAAGCAGCCAATTCAATAATGGCTGCTAATGGCTGGACTTTTTCAATTCTCCCCCTCTAGCTATATCCAGAATAAGCATCCTGGCTATATCTTTACATAGCTCTAACTTCTCCCGAGTCACCACTTTCGTCAATATGTCAGCTGGATTCTCCTTCGTATGAATCTTTACTAGTTTCAACAGTTGTCAATCAATCACCTTGCGTATCCAATGATACCGAATATCAATATGTTTTGTACGAGAATGGCACATGGAGTTCTTGCTCAAATCTAGAGCACTCTGACTATCACAATGTACCTTAGATTTCTTTTGCTTAATTCCAAATTCTTGGAGATAAAGCTTTAACCACAACATCTCTTTTCCAGCTTTTGTGACAGAATGTATTCTGCTTCGATTGTAGATAAAGCAACATACTTCTGTAGTCTTGACTGCCATGAAACAGCTTCCCCTGCAAAAGTGAAAATGAACCCTGAAGTAGATTTTCTACTATCAAGATCTCCGGCCATATCAGCGTCTATATAATCCTCCAAGATTAGATCAACTCTCCCGTAGCAAAGATATAATTTCATTATACCCTTAAGGTATCTGAGAATCCACTTTACTGCCTCCTAATGCTCTTTCCCGGTGTTGGAGAGAAAATGACTCACCCTTCCCACTGCATGAGCAATATCTGGCCTTGTATACACCATCGCATACATCAGACTTCTAACTGCTGAAGAATATGGTACAGACAACATCTCCCTAATCTCTTCCTTAGATGAGGGACATGATCTCTTGCTCAACTTAAAATGGTTGGCTAATGGAATGCTAACTGGTTTGGCATTGTTCATGTTGAACCGTGCAAGC
>JAOTQJ010188204.1:0-21958 GCA_025642045.1 Solanum sejunctum | reverse complement strand
CTTGGTCCAATCCAAAGGAGACACCCACCTTGACCCCACATCCTTTTTTATTCTTAAGGACCTAACTTAAGTAAAATATTACATTTGGTTCCAAACTTTATTAAATCGAACCAATTAAGGACGTTCGGAGTTTAAATTACGTTGCGGGTCCTAACATATTGTTCACGTTCATAAGGACTCACTAAAAGGTAACTTTAACAATCTGTCTAGCCATGTAAAGGAGAATCAATAGGAGCTCCAATTCCTACATGTTGATATCATGTAAGCATAGAGTATCGTTAGTATGTTTGAATATACTAAGTATGTAGGATGTGATGCAACAAGAGGTAGGTAACATAATCATGATACATATGCATAAGGAAGTGATAGTATAATATCAATATGGTATGCATGATCAACTCTTGAAGTAAAACATGCTTAGTCATAATAATGAAATGTAAACTCAATATGGATTATAACTATGCTCAACCTTTACGCAAACATGCTTGAGAATTGCTAAGTAGTTAGCCACTTACTTTACGGTATAACCCTTTTTGGAGAGTATTGCCGATACCCCTACTTTACGATATAGTCATTTGGGTAGATAGTATGAGATGCCTCTTACCTTATGATACAATCCTTTCGGTAAGAGTCATGGTTGATTCTACCTTAAGTCCTTAAGTATCCTTACCTTATGATATAATGTCTTCGGTAAGAAGGGGGTGTACTTGCCTTATGATATGATCTTATCGGTAAGAGAAATCTTACGTTATGATATGTCCTTTTAGGTAGATTGTCCCTACCTTATGATATAATCATTTAGGTAGGAATAATGAGTCTTTCTACCTTATGGTATGATCTTTTTGGTAGATTTTCCACACCTTATGATATGATCTTTTATGTAAGAATCATGATGTGTACCTTACAACATGACCTCTTTGGTAGGTTGTCCATACCTCACAATATAGTCCTTTTAGTAGGAACTACTAGTCATTCTACATTATAGCATAGCCTTTTTGGTACAACACCTATACCTTACAATATAATCTTTTAAGTGGGAGTCAAAGAAATAGCTCATCAAACTATTATACTTCAAGCATCAAGAAAGGGCTTCTCAACCTTCTCAAGAACACAACAACACGAAATCCAACAATCTACTTGCAACCCATAGGTACTTTTCATGAATTCAACACATACCCATATTCATTTCATCATCCTAAATCCACTTGACTCATAAACCATGCAATAAGTCCTCAATAACTCAAGAATCCATAACTAGACATTTTATTAAACATTTGGCGGGTGTGTAAGGCTATTTCAAAATCATACAATTCAAGAATGAGATCATGCAAGCAAAATCAATGTAAAACTACCCACAATACTTGGTAAGATCCTCATGCAATATACACTAAAATCTTTCATCAAATCTCAAGATAGATCAAACACTTATATCTCAAAACATACTTAACCAGTCACACTTTTACAAAACCCAACATAGTTCATAGTCAATTTTATAGTAAGTAAGACCCATAAATAAATCAACTTAGAAACATGAGTTTTATCTAAAAAGGAAGCAGGGCACCATGGGTAAAAGGACCCAGTGGTTGAAACCCACATACCTTGACTTTGGAGAATTCCTTAAACAAGATTTGAATGGAGGCTTGAAGCTTGGATGAATTCCTTAAGATTCAGAAGAGATTTGGGACTTGAATTTTGGGAAAAATATTTGTCTAAGTGTTTGAGAGAGTTTTGAGGAATGTCTTATATGATATAAAGGTGAAATATTGCTAAGTACAGGTACTTTCATGCATGGGTAGGCTTAGGCCCAAGACCAAAAAGCCTTACACCAAACTAATAAAATTGGGGAAAAGTATACCTTCTCTGCACCCCTGGTATGTCGTGCCTTGGGTACGCTAACTCATTAGAAATTGGTCACTTTACACATTTGGTATGGTTACTCTAAAATTAGGATTAAAGCCATTTTTCACTCAATGTTTCCCCCTGAACAAGAATATGAAGTTGAAGTTTTGATTTCACACACGAATTTTGAGAGATGTAAAAATTATGATTTTGAGCACTTCTGAGGCACATTTTCGGGCACTTTTTGGGGTCATTTCATTCATAATTGTTAAGTACACCACAACTATGAGTAAGAGGCTATGAGGTGTTTTAAGAAATATTTCCCTTCTTTTTGATCCATGTCATGCTATAGAAGTTAAGGTAAGGCTTTCCCCTTAACGATTGTTCTTTGCTATGCTAGATCATGCCTAACCCAAGAGGAAAAATAGCTCATAAAACTGAAGAACTACTATCTCATGAAGAGTCCTAGGATGCTATTGCCATACTAGATCAAGCTCTGATGAATCAAATCAACCAATAGGCTCAAGCCCCTTATGCTCCTACTCCAACATTTAGGGTAAGGGATTTCATAACGATGAATCCACTAGAGTTTCATGGGTCTAAAGTGGATGAAGACCCTCAGGAATTCATTGATGAGGTGTACAAAATGTTGTCTATCATGGGTGTTGGATCAAAGAAGAAATCAGAGTTGGCGGCCTACCAACTCAAAAGTGTGGCCCAAATATGCTTTACTCAATGGAAGGAGGAGAAGGGGAACAACAATGTGATCTTTTGGAAGGAGTTTAAAGTGACATTTCTCAACCAGTTCTTCTCTCTTGAACTAAGGGAGCCTAAAATAATGGAGTTTATGAATTTTAAGCAAGGGTCTATGAGTGTGAGGGAGTATGTCCTCAAATTCAACTAACTCTATAAATATGCTCCATAAATAGTGGCCAAGCCAAGGTCTAGAATGAACAAGCTTGTGATAGGTGTATCCGACTTGGTAAATAAGAATATCATGCTGCTATGTTGATTGGCGATATGGACTTGTCCCACCTCATAAATTATGTCGAACAATTGGAGGAAAAAAGTTTAGAAAGAGAAGGGGGTAATGAGGCCAAGAGGTCCCTTTTTGAAGGAAGGTTGCATAGACCCAAGGGTGGCCAGTTTCATCAAGGCCAAGGGTATTCAAATGCTCCTAATAGAAGGTTGCTAATGACAAGCCAAGGGTCCAAGGTGGTGTTGGTATGGTGCCTAATTCTATTTATCCAAAATATGGTAAGGGTCATAGTGGCCCATGCTTGAGGGATACTAATGCTTGTTATAGTTGTGGGGAAGTGGGGCATAAGTCGATGGATTAACCTCGCAATCGAAATAAGGGTAGAGATGTCATCCACAAGGCTGGGGTGCAAATACGGTTCCTTTGGGAAGGAGAGGTCAATAAGGTGGTGCCCCAAGGCACAATTGATTCATTCTCTTCAAGGGAGGCAAGAGATAGATGAGTGCCCGATGTCGTCACCGGTATGTTAAAACTCTTTGATTTTGATATGTATGCATTGATAGACCTGGGTGCCACTCTTTCTTCTGTTACTCTTTTTGTTGCCTAAAAATTTCATGTTGAACCTGTTGTTGTGTGAGCCATACGAAGTGTCTACTCCTTTTGGTGCATCTATTATTGCTAGAGGAGTATATAAAAATTTTCCTATTTGTATTTTGCATAAAATATTGCCTTGTGACTTTGCTGAGTTGGATATGGTGGATTTTGATGTCATTCTTGGGATGGACTAGTTGCATGCATACTATGCATTTATTGATTGTAGAACCTATAAGGTCAAATTCCAATTCCAAAATTAATCCATTCTTGAGTGGGAGAGTCATGATATGATGGTCAATATTAGACTCATTTCTTGCACTAAAGCCCATCAGATAATTAATAAGGGGTATCTCTATCATCTGGTGAGGGTTAGGGATGTTAAGTCCAAGGTTGTTCCTATAGATTCAGTTTTGGTGGTTAATGAATTTATTGATGTCTTTCCTAAAGATCTTACCGATGTTCCTCCTGAAAGAGAAATAGACTTTGGTATAGACCTACTTCCTGATGCTCAACCCATTTCTATTTTCCCTTACTATATGGCTCTGGTGGAGTTAAAGAAGTTGAAGGAGCAATTAAGGGACTAGGTATGTGCACTATGAATTCGTGGTTATGTATTTTGGATTGGCCAATGCATTTCTATCTCCATATATCTTATGAATAGGGTCTTGTTGGAGAAGAGTTTTATTAGACCTTGACAATCACCTTAGGGTGCACTGTGTTGTTTTTGAAGAAGAAGGATGGTTTTCTTAGTAAGCATATTGATTATTGGCAACTTAATAGAGTCACCATCAAAAATAAGTATCCTCTACCAAGGATTGATGATCTTTTTTACCAACTTCATGGGGCTAGTCACTTCTCTAAGATTGATCTTCGGTCCGGATATCACCAAGCGAAGGTGAGGGAGTGTGGCATTCCGAAGATGACTTTTCGAACTAGGTATGTGCACTATGAATTCGTGGTTATGTATTTTGGATTGACCAATACATTGATTTGATTGTGGTGGTATTTATTGATAATATCTTGATTTATTTCCATAGTGAGGAGGAGCATGTAGTCTTTTGAGGGTGGTGCTACAAAAATTGAGGGAAGAGAAGTTGTATACTAAATATGAGAAATGTGAGTTTTGGTTGAAAGAGGTTGCTTTTCTAGGTCATGGGTATCGAGGGATGGTATTAAGGTGGATCCTAAAATGATTGAAGTGATTAGAAATGGATAGACCTTTGACTCCATTAGATGTTAGAAGCTTCTTGGGCTTAACGGGTTATTATCGGAGGTTTGTGAGTGGGTTCTCTTCTATGCTTCTCCTATGACAAAGTTTACTCAAAAGAAGACTAAATTTGTGTGGACCAATAAGTATGAAAAGAGTTTCCAATCCTTAAAAGATAAGCTTATCTCCTCTCCTATTTTATCACTACCAAAAATATTAGAAGGGTTAGTTGTGTATTATGATGCCTCAAGAATTGATTTGGGTTGTGTATTGATGCAAAATCGTAAGCGGATAGCCTATACTTCTAGACAACTTAAGGTGCATAAAAAGAATTATCCTACCCATGATCTTGAGATAGCCAAGTGGTATTTTCTTTGAAAATTTGGCATCAGTAATTGTATAAGATGCACATTGATGTGTTTGTTGATCATAAGAGTCACCAACATATTTTCACCCCAAAAGACCTTAACTTGAGACAACGAAGGTGGTTAAAGCTTCTTAAGGATTATGATATGAGTGTGCATTATCATCCTGGTAAGGCTAATATTGTCGCCAATGATTTGAGTAAGGGGTCTATGGGTAGCCTAGCTCATATTGAGGATAGTTGCAAGGAGGTGGCTTGAAAGGTTCATCGCATGGCTAGATTGGGAGCCAGGTTGGAAGAGGTTGATAATGGTAGGGTTTTGGTGGTTGATGGTTCCAATTCTTCATTGATTGAGGAAATGAAGACATGGCAAGATCTTGACCCCATCTTGCTAGAATTGAAGGCCTTGGTGAGAGATGGTAGGGTGGAGGTTTTCTCCCAAGGGGTAGATGGTGCCCTTAGGTACCAAGGTAGATTGTTTTTCCTTGTGTTGATGAATTGAAGGATAAGATTTTAGATGAGGCTCATAATTCTTTCTATTCTATTCACCTCGTTTCTACATAAATGTATAGAGATTTGAGCGAAGTGTTATGGTGGGTTGGTATGAAGAGAGATATTGCTATGTTTGTATCTGGTTGCCACAATTGCCAACATGTGAAAGCTGAGCATCAAAGGCCAGGAGGCCTAGCCCAAGATAAAGAGATTCCTACTTGGAAGTGGGAGTAAATCAACATGGATTTTGTGGTTGGGTTGGCTAAGACTAGAAAGGGTTTTGATTCTATTTGGGTTGTGGTTGATAGAATGACAAAGCCGACTCATTTCCTACATATTAAGACTACTTATGGTGCCTAAGACTATGCAAAGTTGTACATTCATGAATTGTTTAGATTGCATGGGGTGCCCTTATCTATCATATCGGATCATGGTGCTCAATTCACTTTTCACTTTTGGAGGTTCATACAAAGAGTTATTGGTACCAAGGTAAAGCTTAGTATGGCCTTTCAACCTCAAATGGATGGCCAAGCCGAAAGAACTATCCAATCTCTTGAGGATATGGTAGTTTGTATGATCACCTTCAACTCATTGAGTTTGCTTACAACAATAGAATCATTTTAGCATTGGTATGGCTCCTTTTGAGGCTCTCTATGGTAGACATTGTAGGTCCCTAGTTGGATGGTTTGAGGTAGCAAATATAGCTTTGTTGGGTCCGGATATGGTGACGGAGGCCATGGAGAAGGTAAGTTTGATAAGAGAAATTGAAAACAACCCCAAGTTATCAAAAGTCCTATGACGATGTGAAGAGATAGGATCTTGAATTTAAAGTTGGTGATTGGGTCTATTTAAAGGTCTCGCCCATGAAGGGTATGGTTCATTTTATTAAGAAGGGTAAACTGAGTCTGAGATTTATTGGTCCTTATAGAGTGTTGATGAGGATTAGTATGATGGCCTATGAGTTGGAGTTTCCCAATGATATGAATGTAGTTCATCTGGTCTTTCATGTGTCTATGTTGAGGAAGTGTGTGGGTAACCCAAGTGACATTGTGCCTCTTGATGTTGTGGCTGTTATTGAAGACAATTTGACTTATGAAGATGTTCCAGTAGAAATTTTGGATAGATAAGTGAAGAGGTTAAGGAACAAGGATATTGCTTCCATCAAGGTCCTTTGGAGAAATCAACAAGTTAAAAGTTCCATATCGAAGCTGAAGTAGACATGCAAAAGCGATATCCCTATCTCTTCCATTCTACTCAAGCATAAGGTACTAGTTCTAAGTCCCCTATGTGATTTCAAGTCTTATGTATTAGCCCTTATGTCACCAGCATCTATTCATGTTTATGTTGACAAGTTCATAGTGATTTTACACTTATATTGAGATTTTGAAATAATATTTAATTGCATTGTTGCATTCTTATTGGGGATGATCTCTTCATGATTATCCTTCTTACATATGTTTCTTTGATATTCGGTGACGAATGTTCCTAATAGGGAGATATTGAAACGGCCCCCCAAAAAGTGCTCGAAAATATGCCTAAAAAATGATCATATACGTAATTTAATATATCTTAAAATTCGTATGTGATATCAAAAATCTGACTTCATATTCGTGGTGCACAATTCTCTTTACACTTTTGGAGGTCTTTTCAATGGGGGTCTTGGTACAAAAGTTCACCTTAGTATGACCTTTCATCCCCAAATGGACAGCAAATCTGAAAGAGCTATTCAAACACTTGATGATATGCTAAGGACGTGTGTATTGGATTTGAGGGGTAGTTGGATGACCATCTTCCTTTGATTGAGTTTGCCTACAATAGTAGCTATTATTCTAGTATCAATATGACTCTTTTTGAGGCTCTTTATGGGAGACATTGTAGATCATCGGTTGGAGAGGTGGATTTATTGGGGCTGCATTGGGTTATGGAGGCTCTTGAGAAGTTTAGCATATTAGGGAAAGGTTGAAAACAACCCAAAGTCATCAAAAATCTTATGCCGATGTGAGAAGAAGAGACCTTAAATTCAAAGTGAGTGATTGGGTTTACTTGAAGGTTTCTCTAATGAAAGGAGTGATCCATTTTGGTAAATGGGGGAAATTGATTCCAAGATATATTTGTTCTTATGAGGTCTTGACATGGGTTGGCAAGGTATCTTATGAGTTGAAGTTGCCTAGTGAAATAAATTCGGTTCATCCTGTGTTCCATGTCTCTATGTTGAGAAAATATGTTGGTAATCCCAATGCTATTGTGCCTCTTAATGTTGTGGGTGTTGTTGAGGATAACTTAACTTATGAGGAGGTTCCAGTTCAGATCCTAGATAGGCAAGTGAAGAGATTGAGGAACAAGAAGGTGGCATCTGTTAAGCTCTTATGGAGGAACCAACAAGTCGAAAGTGCTACTTGGGAAGCTGAAGTGGACATGCAAAAGCAGTATCGTTATCTTTTCCACTCCACTCAACCTAAGGTACTATTTATAAGTCCCATATATGACTTCAAGTCTTATTTTTCAGCCCCAATGTCATTCATATGCATTTATGTTTAAGTTGGCAAGTTGTGATGATTTTACACGTATGTTGAGATTTTAAAAATGGTGCTTTAAATGTGATGTTGCATTCTCATTGGGGCTAATTTGTTTATGATTATTCTTGTCTTGTATGTCTCTTTTACATTTGGGGACAAATGTTCCCAAAGGGGAGATATTGAAATGACCTCGAAAAGTGCCCGAAAACTTGCCTCGGAATGCCCAAAATTTTAAATTTTGTATATCTTAAAATTCATTCATTATTTCAAAAATTCGATTTCATATTCGTGATCAGGGGGTAATAAATTAGGTGAAAAAGGGTCTAACCCCTATTTAAGAGCGAAAGATTAGCAATTATGATTTTCGAAAGTGCAATTTCCAGAGAGCAGTGAGCTCTGCTTCCGTAACATGCACTAGTACATTTTTTGTACTATTTTTTTAGTTCGTACAAATTTTTCTAAGTGTTGTACCCAAGTTTTTCCAAACTTGTTTTTACCTATACTTAGCCTAATTTCACCCTCATATAATCCTAAACATTTCACAGCACTAACTAAAATACTTAGCCATATTTTCACTCCAAATTTCAAGCCTCAAAACCCTCATCCCAAGCTAAGGCTCTCCTGCAAGCTTCAAGTCTCCATCTCCTAGTGAGGGTGTTGCAAGGTGTTGATTGATTATTTTACAATGGATTTTCCTGCAAGATTTCATCTCTAAGTTGCATGGTTTTATACTACCACATCACATCCTCTAAGTAATTGATAAAATGTTCGGATGCGGTTTCTTGAGGAGTTGAAGGTCCAAAGCATGAGATATGATATGAATGACTATTTTATGATGAAATGACATTATGTATATGATATACTCTATGTTAAGTGTTGCATTAGGCGATAGCTAATCCGGAGGGATAAGAGCCTGGGTAACTATGTTGGCGATTTATATTCATTAACAATGTGAGGGGTTTATACTTCATCACTGTGTTGATAAGGTGTAATTATCACCAACCATGTAAGGGATTTATACCACACAGTCACCAAGGGTTTTAAACCTTGAAAGGCTAGCTTGGTCAATTGTACATACATGATATCCTATATGAGCATGAGTTACTTAAGCATATTTTTCTTAAGCATTGATCATACATGCCATATTGTTATATTATGTCTATTGCTTAATAGTATGCATTTTGATTATGATGCCTATCTATTGTTGCATTTCAACCTACATACTTAGTATATTCAAATGTACTAACGCATACTCTTGCCTACATTATATCACCATGTAGGAACCAGAGCCCAAGTTGATCCTCCTCCTCCATGTAGCTAGTTCGGTGCTACTCAAGCAAGTTGGTGAGTGCTCCACTTCATGGACCTTAGTCTACTCTCTCTCTTGTTATGTATTGAGACACTCTTCTTTATGTTCTCTTTGACTATGAGGGTGAGCCCGGTTTCTTTGTCTTGGCCCCCCTCTTATCTGTGTAGAAGCTGTGGTTATTGGACATGTTATATATCTATGATATGATTTGACTCTTGTCGCTTGATTATGATGATATGGAAGTGCTTTCCCTTAGCCTTGGTTTCCTCATTATATAATCTTTTGATGCTTGATTTATTGTTTCCGCGACCAAGGATGTGCAATGATGCTATAAGAGGCTTTCTTGGGGTGCCTTCGAGTTTACCCTATACTGTGTCATGTCTAAGCCCTAGTCTTGGATCGTGAAAAGCTTGGTATCAGAGAACTAGGTTGATAGATCCTCAGAGTCTAACACACCACATCGATTAGAGTCCAATTCATGGTTCTGAAGCATGCCATGACTATGAATAGGAGGCTATGAGGTACTTTTGGAAACATTTTCCTTCTTCATGTTCTGTGTCATGCTATATAGTTGTAGTGAGTTTTTCCCCTAATGATTGTTCTTTGCTATGCTAGATCATGCCAAACACTCGAGGAAGAAGGGCCAAACTTCGAGGAGCAACCCACCAATGCTGAGCTCTGGGATGCTCTTACTATGCATGCCCAAGTGGTAGCCAACCAATTCAATCAAGGGGCACAAACCCCTCATTCTACTATCCCGAGAGCTACGGTAAGAGACTTCATGAGGATGAATCCTTTGTTTTCTATGGGTTAAAGGTGGATGATGATCCACAAGAATTCATTGATGAGGTCTTCAAAATCTTGAATATCATGGGTATTGGACGAATAAAAAGGCGGAGTTGGCATCGTACCAACTCAAAGGGGTAGCTCAAATATGGTATGATTAATGGAAGGGTGAGAAGGGGGTTGGTAATGTGGTGCTTTGGGAGGGATTCAAATTGGCTTTCCTTAATTAGTTTTTCCCTCTTGAGCTTAGGGAAGTAAAGTTGGTAGAGTTTATGAACATAAAACAAGGTTCTATGGGTGTGAGGGAGTATACCCTCTAGTTTAATCAACTTTTAAAGTATGCTCCTCATTTGGTGGTCGATCCTAGATCTAGAATGAATAAGTTCATGATGAGGGTCTCCGACTTGTTAAGTGAGGAATGCTGGTCCGCTATGCTAATTCTTGGTTGATGACCTATGACGAGCAAATGAAGGAGGAGAAATTGAGGAAGAGAAGGGGGCATGAGGCCAAGAGGGCCCTATTTGAGGGTAAATTCCTATAGGGTGCTAAATTTAGTCAAGGCCAAGGGCCTCCCCATGCTATGAATAGGGGGTTTACCAATGAATTCTCTAGGCCTCAAGGTGTTGATGGGATGGCTCCTATTGATGTGTGCCTAAATATGGAAGGACCCATGGAGGCCTACGTGTGAAGGGTTCTAACGCATGCTATGAATGTGGGTAGCTTGCTCACAAAAAGGTAGATTATCCAAGAAACTATGGTAAGGTTTGGGGTAGTAATGTGGTTCCATTGGGGAGATGTGGTCCTCAAGGTGGTTCCCCAAGGCACAATAAATTTTATGCCCTACATGGAAGGAATGGGGTTGGTGATGTCCCCGATGCTGTTATCGGTATGTTTAAATCATTGACGTTGATGTGTATGCTTTGATTGATCTGGGTGCCCTCTTTCCTTTCTTACCGCTCTTGTTGCTAAAAGGTTCACTATTGTCCTCGAGTTATTGCATGAGTCATATGAAGTGTCTACTTCTATTGGTGCCTCTATTGTTGCTAGGAAAGTTTATAGTAGTTTTCCTATTTGCATTTTGCATAAGTTGTTACCTTGTGATCTTATTGCATTAGACATGGTAGATTTTGATGTCATACTTGGATGGATTGGTTTTCTATATATTATGCTTCTATTGATTGTAGAACCCGTAGGGTCAAGCTCCAATTTCC
Source organism: Solanum sejunctum (assembly GCA_025642045.1). NCBI lineage: Eukaryota > Viridiplantae > Streptophyta > Magnoliopsida > Solanales > Solanaceae > Solanum > Solanum sejunctum. The sequence goes on along the minus strand of JAOTQJ010188204.1, from coordinate 10,661 downwards.
CAATGAATCCATCCTTAAGTGGGAAAGTAAAGATGTGGTGGTCAATGGTAGATTCATTTCATGCATTAAAGCCCATATGTTGATTTCTAGGGGGTGTTTGTATCATCTTGTGAGGACTACAGATAACATCCCAAAGTCCCTTCCAAAGATTTAGTTCCGGTTGTAAACAAGAATAAGCTCTATGCTCCTCCTTACCACGAGAATAGATCAAAAATGTTATCAATGAAAATCATAACAAAGGAATCCAGGTAGGGTTTGAAGACCCTATTCATAAGGTCCATGAAGATGGGCGGTGTATTAGTCAACCCAAAAGACATCACAACAAACTCATGATGCACATATCTAGTCTGGGAACTCCATCTTGGGAATGTCACACTCCCTTATGTTCACTTGATGATACCCAGACCTAAGATCAATCTTAGAGAAATAGCTTGCCCCATACAATTGGTCCAATAAATCATCAATCCTTGGAAGAGGATACCTATTATTGATGGTGACCCTATTAAGTTGCCGGTAGTCAATACACATCCTAAGGAACCCATCCTTCTTTTACACAGACAACCCTAGAGCACCCCAAGGTGACTAGCTAGGTCTAACAAATCCCTTCTCCAACAAGTCCCTTAATTATTTCTTCATCTCTGCTGGGGCCATACTATAAGGGGGAATAGAAATGGGTTGAGTATTAGGGAGGAGGTCTATGCCAAAGTCTATTTTCCTTTCGGGAGGAACACCGGAAAGGTCATTTGGAAAGACATCAAGAAACTCATTTACAACTAGAACAGACTCTATGGGAAGGACTTTAGACTCCAAATCCCTAACCCTTACAAGATGGTAAAGATACCCCTTAGAGATCAACTTACGGGCTTTAATGCAAGAGATGAATCTACCCTTGACCACTACATCTTGCCTTTCCCACTCAAGGATGGGTTCATTTGGAAATTGGAATTTGACCCTATGTTTTCTACAATCAATAGAAGCATAGTAGGCATGCAAACATTCCATCCCAAAAATGACATCAAAATCAACCATGTCTAATTCAATAAGATCACAAGGAAACAATTTATGCAAGATGCAAATAGCACAACTTCTATAAACTTTTCTAGTAATAATAGATGCACCAATAGGACTAGACACCTCATATGACTTATGCAATAACTTGGGGTCAACATGGAATTTTTGGACAACAATAGGGTAACAAAAAAAAAGGTGGCACCCAGATCAATCAATACATACACATCAATGTCAAAGATTTTCAACATACCGGTAACAACATTGGGGACTTCATCAACCCTTGCCTCCCATGCAAAGTATAAAACCACCTGTGCATTGGGGAACAATGTTGTCGGCCACCTCTCCCCGATGGGACTACATTAGAACCTTGTGGATAAACCTCCTTACCCTTATTGTAGTTTTAAGGGCAATCTATAGCCTTATGCCCTATCTCCTGCAACCATAACAAGCACTGGTATTCCTTAAACATGGGCCACCATGACCCTTACCACACTTCGGACACACATCAATATGACCCACACCCCTTACACCTTGGGACCTCGGAAGATCATTTGTAGCCCTTTTATCAAATACATGAGTAGCCCTTTGGTCTTGATGGTACCAGCCATTCCTTTGGAACTTACCCTCAAAATAGGCCCTCTTAGCCTCATGCCCCCTTCACTTCCTCACTTTCTCCTCTTCCGTTTGTTTGGCATAGGTCATCAACCGTGACAAGTAAATGTCACTAATTAACATGGCGGACTAGAATTCTTCACTAACCAAGTTAAAGACACCCATAACAAATTTGTTCATTCTTGACCTCGGGTTGGCAATGAATTGAGGAGCAAACCTTGAAAGTTGGGTGTACTTGAGGGCATACTCCCTCACACTCATGGAGCCTTGTCTCAAATTCATAAATTCCACCAACTTAGTTTCTCTAAGTTCAAGGGGGAAGAATAGATCAAGGAAGGCCGCCTTAAGATCCTCTCAAAGTACCATAAATCCAACTCCCTTCTCATCCTCCCATTGGTTGTATCGTATTTGTGCTATCCCTTTGAGTTGGTAGGACACCAACGTCGCCTTATCATTCGATCTCAAATCCATGGTGTACAAAATTTTCTAGACCTCATTGATGAACTCTTGGGGGTCCTCACTCACCTTTGGCCTATGGAATTCCGGGGGATTCATTCTCATGAAGTCTCTTACTTGAGAGGCCAGTGTAGGAGCATGAGGGGCTTGGGCCCCTTGGTTGGCTTGATCAGCTACCATTTGTTCAAGCAAGGTTAGAGAATATCTAAGCTCTCCATTGGCCAATTGCTCCCCTAGTATGCGGCTTGTCATCCCCTTTTACTAAGCATGATCTAGCATAACAAAGAACAATCGTTAGAGGGAAAGCTTACTTCAACTATATGGAATGACTTAAGATATGACAAAAGGAAACATTTCCTAAAACACCTCATAACCTCCCAATCATAGTTGTTATGCACAACACAACCATGAATAAGACTCTAATCAATGCGGTGTGTTGGACTCCGAAGATCTAACAAACTAGTGCTGTGTACCAGCTTTTTCATGATCCAAGCCTAGGTCCTAGACATTATTAGCGAATGGGGAACCCAAAGGAACCCCAAACAAGTCTCATAGTATATCATTACACATCATTATTTGTGAAAACAATTAGAATGATAATAAGAGATAAATGTAAACAAGGGAAAATTGGGACTAAAGATAAACTTAAATATTATAAACATCAAGAGTTAATAGAGTCAAGCTCATAGCATAGATACATAACCTGTCCAGCAACACCTCTACTACATAGTTAAGAATGGAAGCCAAGACAAAGCAACTGGAATCACCCTCATCGTCAATACATAAGTCAAGCGAGAAAGTTTTAATACATGGCAATAGATCATAAGTAATGTCCCTGGAATGGAGGACTCACCAACAAGCTTGATAAAAGTCACACTAGACACATTGGGAAGGATGATCAATTGATATACCGGTTCCTATATAATGACATCATGTAGGCAGAGAGTATGCATTAGTACGTTTAAATGTACTAAGTATGTAGGATGCAATGCAACAAGAGACAGGCATCATATGCAAAATGCTTAATCATAGCATTAGATAGCATACTAATAATATGACATGTATGAATGATACTTAAAGTAAAACATGCTTATATAAAACATAATACGAGTGTAAGGAGTGTCTATTATAGTGCATAATAGGGATGGCGCCTTCAGAGACAACAATTATGGAGGTTACTATGATAAAAATAAGGGCAAGGATAGAAATATTGATTGGGGTCACAGAGATGGTTATAGGAATGGTCCTTATGCACCACCACGTAATCATGATTCAACTGCTATTAAGTAGCTCTAGAGTTGAAAAGATGTTTGATCATCTATTGAAGAGGGATGACATACAAGAGGATACATTGAGGGGATGAAATCTGACATCTCCATCATTAACTAGAAGATTGAATCTCATTTTATTGCTATAAAGTAGTTAGAGAAACAGTTTGGTCATATATCAACTCAACTCAACCAATAATAGAAAGGTACGTTGCCTAGCAATACAATTCAAAATCCAATGAATGATCCTCCTATGACAATTGATGATGATGATGTCCATAAGGAGAAAGTTGAGGTCAAAAATGCAAAGTCTGGTATTTATTGTGTTAAGGATAGGGTGTGTAATGTCACAGAGATTCCACTGAAGTTGAAACCTATTCGTAGACCTCTTCCTCACTTTTCTCAAAGAATTAGAAAGAAGAAAGAGGAAGGTAAATTCAAGTACTTCCTCTACATGATAAAATAACACTCCATCAATATTCCTCTCATTGAGGTAATGGAGAAGTTGTTAGGGTATGCAAATGTGATGAAGTACTTGGTCACAAAGAAGTGAACTGTAAGCTAGGAGCTCTCTCAAGAACTTCAACATTATAGTGTGATTTCTACAACATCTATGGTGCAGAAATGAGAAGATCCTACTATATTCAATTGTGTGATCTTGGTGCAACATAAATCTAATACCCCTTGCGACCTTCAAAAAGCTAGGATTGTGAGCCCCTACTATGACAAGCATGCGGTTGTTAATGGCTAATCGCACAGTGAAGAAGCCTATGATGATACTATATGACATCCTTGTCAAAGTAGAGAAATATATATTCTCCACAAACTTTATGATCCTAGATTATGAAGTCAACTTCGAAGTCCCAATCATCTTAGGAAGGCCCTTCCTAGCCACTAGTCGAGCACTATTGGATATGAAAGCTGGCTAACTCAAGTTTTGATTAAATGACAAAGAATTTGTCTTAAATATAAGTCATTTTATGAAGAGGCCAAATGACATCAAGATTCATGTTTGGGCACTTGGTGAAGTCTGAGTAATCAATTTATCTAAGTCGTGCCGCGATAATAAATCAGGCGCTACTTAGGAGGAGCCCAAGATATTTGCGTAGCAGTAGTAGTTTTATTTTGTTTTTAGCTTTCAGACTTATAGGTAGTTTAACTTTTAGTATTTTGGCTATAATTCTTGGACATTAGACTGGTTACATATAGGATAATAGGGTATTTTATGAAGGATATGCAGGTAAATGACCAAGTCAGCTATTTTTGGATGAAAAGCCAATATCAAGTACTTCTTCGATCGACCCATACACTAACTCCTAGAACCCTTCCAGTGAGTAAAACTTGATACACTCTAGTGAACGATCCAACTTTACTATATATAGATAAAACTATAGGCCATGAATGGGGCTCATAGATCCCAGGTAAGTTTTTTACTGTTGACTAAGTGTTGGAGGTTTCTACAACCTACTTTATGAGTCTTATATCATTTAGATCAAGGTACACAGTTCACTGTCATGTTTTGAAAGTCTTTTTAAAAGTCATTGGGATCACATTTGAGTATAACTTTCCATCCCCAAACTGATAGATAGTCTGAGAGGTTATTCAGATCTTAGCGGATATGCTTAGAGCTTCTGCAACTGATTTTGGTGGATATTGGGATGATCGATTGGTGTTAGTAGATTTTGCTTATAATAATAGCTACTAATTTAGTATACAAATGGCACTATATGAGATATGGTCAAGTGTTAATCACCTATTGTATAGATTGAACCTAGTGAATTACAATTACTAGGTCTATATATATTTGGTTCACTAGGCCTTAGAGAAAATTGTAGTGATACAAGAATGGCTTCGAATAGGACAAATTAGATAGAAATCTAAAGCAGATAAGAAATTCTGTGATGTAGAGTTCATGAATGCTGAAAAGGTCTTTTCGAAAGTTTCTCCTATGAAGGGAGTTATGAGATTTATTTCGAAAGGTAAGTTATGTCCTAGATATAGTGGTCCTTATGAGATTTTTGATCAGATTAGATTAGTGGCATACCGACTTGCTTTACCTCTGAGATTGTCCCTGTCCATCTTGTGTATTGTATTTTCATGCTTTAACGGTATGTTCGTGATGATGGCCATTAGATTAATGTAGACGATGTGAAGCTTGATGAGAATTTAGCATATGAGGAATGCCCGATATCTATTCTGGATAGGCACGTGCGACAATTAAGTCAAAAAAGATAGTTTCAGTGAAAGTTTCATAGAGCCATCATCCAACTAAAGAGCCTACTTGGGAATTCGAGGCAAATATGCGAGATAAATATCCTCAAATATTTGACACTTTAAGTAAGGTTTTATACTCGTTTGAGACAAATGTTATTTTAAGTTGTAGAGAATTTAAGAACCCTTATTTTTTTAATGAAGGGTTAATTGATAACTTTAACCAATAATTTTTGTTAAAGAACTTTTTAAAAAAATAAAGGAGCCAAATCCTTTTAATGTGCTAGACAAATGCACGCACTAGATTAAAAAAGAGAGGCATCTTCTTTTGTTCTTTTCTTTGATAAGAAAACACGTTGCATCAAGGTGATTAGAAAAAACTCATACATAGAATCAATTTGATCTTTTGTACCACTATTTTGGGTGATAAATTATAGGAATTTTCTTGTTGTTATGTACTCTTGTCAGCTAAAAACATATGTACCATTATTTTGGCCAATTAAGTTTTAACAAATGAGATTAAGAATATCTTTACTTTGATTTATAGTTTAAGGTATTGGTATTAGGGTTTAACCCTATACTTGAAGGCTAAGAAAATTGAGACTTGAGTTTGGCCAACATAATTGATATCAATAATTAATATTTTTCATACATTGAGGCAGGAAGGGGCTATTTTGGTGGGGTTTTTATACGTGCAAGGTGGTGGAACTTTTCATTAATAAGGTAAGTGAAACTTTAAGCTTTAGTGCTTGCTTTTTTAACGTGCTTTGAAAAATCTATTTTTCTCTAACAGGTGCATGTGTTGGGACAAGCATATGCCCGTGAGAGTTGGTGTTCTTTAATCAACCCTAGATATGTTATTTGAAAAGAATATCAAAAATGTTTTTAAGTTATATGTGGTGTAATGTTGGATATCCTTCTTCATTGGTTACTAGGGGCCTACATAGCTATCGCTATATGTTGGAATATATCTATATTGTCGTAATGTATTACGGGCTTTGTACATACTTCCATAGTATACTTTTGGAGCATTGTACATATTATCATGGACTTGTCGAAATGATGGTTTCATCTCCTTCACTACTATTTATGATATGGTTTGAGTGTGGATTGAATTTAGACATGTAATAACCCTTTTAAAATTTTATTTTTCTTTTTGAGCTTATTATGAAGTATATTCTTGTGTATATTATTTATGTATATCCGTTGTCCCTATGTATTTTATATCACTTCTTCCAGGGATATTAAAGTACCGAGTCAAGGATCTTACTAGGTTATATTTATATATATCTCACTTCTTATTTGTATGTTAGTGCAAATATTATTGTAGAGGGTGAGTTTTGTGTCTGATAAGTTCGTGCCCTTGGACTCTGTTACCAAGGTGAGCCTTCTCATTGTTCATGGAGGCTACTATTTTAGCACTATCTAGTATAGCTTTTGTTTTTTTCTTAGGGTTTGGATGCCTAATAGTTGAACTCATGTCACTCTATTCGACGCTCCATGATCTTATTGTGGGATTTAGGCTAGAAATATTTTTTTAAATGACCTTTTCCTTTCATAACTCGATATATGATTTTTCTTTGACAGTTATTCTATTTTTATGAGTAGTTATGAGGTGTGTGTTGTACACACTGTATGTCTATACTTTTACAATTTGAATACATATATGGATGTTTGGTTCTCCCAACAAATGTTGTGGGTGGGTGCCGGTCACACCTAGATGCACAGGGTAGAAAGTTATAGGTTAATAGTTTATTTCGCTGAGAATATGTAGGAATAGAGTGAAGACAGCAAACCAGGGCCAAAAGTAAAAATTTGGTTTCTACGAGTCAGCATACGGACCATGGTTTAAACCATGACTCGTTGAACTGATCGTAGAACCATTTCCAGAAAGTAAGAAATTGTGCACTTCAAATCCATGAGCAAATTCTACGATTGGTAGAATAGACTAAGTGTAATGAATGGGACTCGTGGATCCCAGATAGGTTTTCTAGAACTTGTCTAAGTGTTGGAGGCATTATGAATGCAAACTACAAGCCATAGAATATTTCATGACCTGTGGTTGTATTGGTAGAAACCAAACATTAAAAAGTGCCTTTTCAATCACGAAACCAAGGATCATGGATCATAGGACCATCCACGGAACCGTAATCCAAATATTGTGGAATCAAAAATCCACTTTACTCGACTCGATTTAAAGGATTAAAAGAGGGGTAAAAATAAATTATCCCTCATTTTCTCAAGAAATGTTAAAAATCTCAAAATAACCCTATGCCTTCTTCCTATTCCATGATGACCACTAACCCCTACCTTATTTTTCGGCCAAAATTCCAGCCACTGCTCCACTGTTATATCAAGACTAGTGTTTCTATCCTTCATTTTTTGGTCATTTTCTTAGATATGATCTTGACATTCCATTATGTATTTCTCTTGAAACCTTTCTAGTTTTCAGAATTCGTCTTATTGGCTTGGGAAACTAGTGAGATTGAATATCATGATTTTTTTACCCTTAGATTGATTAAGCCTAAAAGTTGATTGAAGTAGTGGTACTATTTCATTGAAATTATGGCTTGAAAATTATATTAATGTGTACCCAGGATTATTTGACATGCTATCATGTATGTAACATTATGTACTAAATACTCATATTTAAAATACTTGTGACTGTAGTGTTGAATGTTGTATGATTCGAATGGGACAAGGTACTATGTGAGTTGGGGTAATGGAAAAATGACATCGAAAGTACTATAGATTATGTATACTATGTTATCCATGTGATTTGTTTTGATTTGGACCGAATTGGTGAATGTGAGGTAGGTGCATAAGTACTGTAGAATGGTTTTGTATGGAAATATTTTGGGATGTGTTTTGATAATGATTGTACTATGTTTGACCTGCATCGGACTTTGATTTAAGTTGATTTTGCATACCCTATTCATATAGACTAGTCTATGTATTTCTAAGGTTATTGGCATTATTCCTTGACAAGGCCATTAGCTAGATTTTTAGTATTGGAATTGTGTATTTGAAATGAGTCTTGACTTAGGAAGTTCAATTGATGCATCCTCAGACTTATAAGAGTGTTTTATAGCCTGTGGTCTTAGTCACATACAGTTGTTGGCCCTCGTAATTAGGGATCAACAACTTGTAGATCTGAAAGTTAACAGGACAAACATGTTTATGAGTTGTAGTTTTAACTACAACTCATAAACAATGTTCATGGTTTCTACTACATGCAAAAGTATTTGTCCAACTCCATAATCACGATCCAGTCTACATAATCATTCAAACTATGGGTCATGACTGAGTTCGTTGTTACACTTCTAGTATCTTAATTTACTATTACCCCATTCCTACCAAGGCCTTCTATAGCCTGTAGTTCACTCTATGGCCTGTAGGTAAGCCTTCGTAGTTTCCATAGTATCTACTTTTTGTTAAGTTATACTTTTTATTTTGCACTTACTTGGACTTAAATGTGCTTATGATGATGTGTTTGCAGATACCATAGGTCCAAGACCATGTAGTGAGGATATTCAGGCTTTTCGTGATCGACTCCACAATGAGCCAATGGAGTCAGAGGCCAGTGGCTCAATACAAGAACACAATGTCCATCCATATAAGAGCATTAAGCCATGACACATGGGCGCTATCTCATCAGATAGTACTGGCCTAGTGACCAAACATTACATTACAGGTTCCTCAGTTTAAGGAGAGAGGTTCAAACAGGAGCAGTTCGATATAATGATGGACTCTGGAGAGGGGTCTCGATTAGGCTCCCCCGATAGATATGGATCAAGTTTAGATGATAAGTCAGGCTTAAAGTCTAATGGCTAGGCAATTCCATTTTAGTACCCATTTATGTAGCTAGATAGCCAAGATGCTGGTGCATCACGGACATATTGGCTATCTATAGAGAGGACTTCCAGAAGGATGACTAAGGTCGACATATATATACTATATTTTAGGAGCCCTAGATAGTGACATCAAGTTTTGACAGTGTGACAATCCTCCATTATTCGAAGACTGATATAGGTTGGTTAGTAACACCATTGGAGAAGTACTCCTCGACTTTAGTTCGTGTGTTCTATGCATCATATGCTACTACTATTATTGAGGCTACATCAAACAAGGTGAAGCCTATCTCTCATCCCATACTGACTCACATGTTAGTATGAGTTTTTTGATTGACTTATTAGAGAGCACCATCCACAGGTTCTTATTTAGTCTCGATTACCAAGCCCCTGTGACAAGGGCAGAGTTTGATTACAGACTATGGCAGGAACGAGACCATGATGAGAGATGTAGACCGAAAGATCACTTTCATTAGGTGGATGCCATCCATATTGCTAAACGAGGGATAAATGCCAACTAGGTATCCGTCCAAGCCTATCAATAAGGCCTCCCTCAATTTGTTGGAAAATTTTAGTGGGCAGTAGAGGAGATTCACCAGCAAGCTTTGAGGAAATTGACATATAGCCCATCCGATGTTTGGTTCACTGTCTAAGTATAGATGAAGGACCCTTGATGCTAGCCTAATAAAACTTGGTAAGAAACTAGTTGCACCAAGGTGAGCACTGCATGCTATACTCTAATTACCCAAGATGTTCATCATGCCTCCTCATCCTAAGGCTTCCACCACTTCTGGCAATGATGATAATCTAGAGAGACTACTGCATATTGATATTAATATAGATACAGGGCCTATTCTACTTCTTCCACTATGTTGAGGTCGTGCTTATACGTCCTCAGCTCGCGAGTATGGATTATCTATCCATGGCATTTGTTCAAGCTTATAAAAGTGCCAGGCTCACATTAAGTCCCAATTGGCTCAGTTATTATAGTAAATCAGGCCTTGGGTTTGCAAGACTATTTCAGAATTTAAGGAGCACAAGTAAGAGCACTTGTCACAACCCAAACTAGGGGCCGTGATTGGTGCCGATAAGGCACCCAGACATACACTATACCGAATTTCCATTCACGACAGCTAAGGAATCTCATGAAATTTCAACAGAGTTTCCTATGTTTTTCTAACTAGCCTCACCTGCAAACAGCGAACCCAACAGTACCAAACATCGCCATATGAACACACACACACACACATAG
>JAOTQJ010188174.1:0-12655 GCA_025642045.1 Solanum sejunctum | reverse complement strand
TCTATACTAACTTTACTTATGTTCACTATTTTAGTCGGTCGACTGACAATGCCTATTGGGTGCCTTTTATGGTACTCAGCCCTACTTCTGCATCTCCCTATGGTGCATGTCAAAGTACGGGTCGCGATAGTTTATTTGGGGAACTTTAGGAGCAGTAAGAAGACATTGAGATCACCAACAACTCTGGCTCTTTCACAGTCTCCTTTCTATTGATGGCCATCTTTTGCACCCAGACATCGACCTTGTAAAGTGGATTTTGGTATTTGTAGGTTCACTCCTAGTTTTGTATATTATTATGATTGTTGTTATATGTGTACGATATGACCTTGTGTCTATTCTAGCTCTATACTATTGACTTCTAGGTTCTGGGTAGGTTTAAACGTATATATTATTGTTTTATTGATTTGGTTTGGACTATAAAGCTAGCATAGTTACCCTTGGGTTGGGAATTGGCTTGCTTGAAGGTGGGACTAGCAGGTGGCATCATGACCAGGGCCGGGTCATGAAAAAGTGGTATCAGAGATTAAGGTTCACTTGTCTCACCTGTACAGAGCTACCATCTAATAGAGTCCTATGGATGGCTGGAGATACATCTGAGGCTTATATCCGAGAGGCTATGGGATGTTTGGGAACTTTCCTTTGTTATAGGTTTTGGTTGTGCATTTTCTCAGTGGTTCTTTGATTTTTGAGAATTCTACTTCGTTCATCCCTTTGTGTTGATGTCATATAAAGACTAGACTCCAGGCAGGAGAATTGTTGTATCGTCATTCCCAAAGAGGGAGCAACTCCTAGAACCCATTAAGTAGAGGCTAGATGCCCTTGAGATGTAACAGTCAGATAAGGAAGCTTGCAGGCAGCAAGAATGTTGAAGGGCCTTAGTGACAGGGTTTGGGAGTAGTACTTGATTGGTGATAGCTATTTATTTTCCTATGAGATATATTGTTAGAGATAGAGTTCTATAAAATCTATTTTCGTACGTCAGCGGCTGATTAAAGGTTATATATGTTGTGAGCACTTTTGTTAGAGATCCTAAAGTCGAGATAAGTTGTGACTAAGGTAAGGCTGAGCATTGGTGCCATTCGAGTGTCCGTATTCGATTATGTACCTACTTATTTGACCCATTGCATTTTTTGATGTTAATGAGTATGTTTATGGGACTTAAGTAGTTGTCACTTATGTTACAATTTTACCTTATTGGTGGCCGAATGTAATCCTAACTATGTGATAATACATATGACTGTTTTGATGCTTACCTACTGGAGTGGGCAGTCTAATACTAGCATATATCATATTTGAAAGGACGACTGTTGGTCATACTCCTTACTACACCTTGTGCCTATATGGTCGTGATTTATTATGGTGATTTTGTTGATATATGACTCTTCTAATTCATTGGTCACTAGATTGTGAGATGGATGCTATTCCTGGAGGCTTAGTTGGGTTTTCTATTGTATTATCCAATAATGTTGTATTATTAGTTGAGCTGTTGACCACTCTGCCCTAGGGAGTAGTTATAATGGTTGGCCATTGAGACCGTATTGTTTGGATTTCTAGCTATGCTTGTCAATGTGAATGTTGACCATTTTGTGAGATTGCTTGGTACTTGAGTTATGGTTATATAGTGTTAGCTGCATTGCTCTGCCCATCACTTGCTTGAGTGTAATTTCTAATCTTCTTTTATCCCGGGTTAGATATTAAGGTAATGGAAGGTCACTTTTATTAGTGGGGGATTAGGTATGATGATTCTGTAGGATTGTAATATTCGAGTTGAGTGATATTGTTGGATGGCCTCAGTATTGATATTGCCGTAGGGGAGAATTAACTTGTTTATATTATGTAGTTATTAATATGGCACTCCAATTGGCTAGTTTTAGCCCACATATCCAGGCCCAAACGGTATAAATAAGTTATGAGGTGCCTTAGCAGTGGTCCACAACATTCAAGATAGACTAAACACAACTTTGAGTCAACACTCAAGCTTATGCCAACCATGAATGACGATTTATGTAGTTAAGATTTGGGATAGAATGGTTCTGAGGGTTTAATCCTTGAGAGAAGTCATACGGTTCAAAAGGTAAGGTGATCTTAGGCTCAATATATCAAATTCATAGAGGTTTTGAAATGGGTTAGACCGATTGCATCTGAGTTAGTCCTACTTCTAGCTAGTTCTCCTTTACATCCTATTCTTAGTGTATCGATGGTGCATCGATGTTTTGAAGATAAGTTATACTCCAGATTGTTCTTTTTTGGTGAGTTAAATAATATGATAATATTGTTAAGGGACGTTGTGGAGGAGTACATTTTGGGGGTTGTACTCGGATCTTTTATGGACATTGTGAATGGATGATTGTGTCTGTCAAGCTGACTATTGTGTTGTACAACATGAATTTTATGAGTTATAAGCACCGATGGATGCTATTGCGATTCTGGCCACGAGTTAATTGTTATATGCTATAGAATGAGGGGCTGAATGGTAATAACTACTGAGGACCATGTTTGGGAATTAAGATACGAATGCCTGGGTGTGAACAGAAGTACAGAGAGCCTTTCAAGTAGGCAACCTATTCGGTATTTGTTGCATTAGTAAGTGTTGGTGGAAATGCCAGGTGGATCGGACAGCAAGGGAAGGGTTTTTTATCCCTTAATGTGAATGATAGCATATTAGTTGTTGTCCGCAATTATTTGGTTACCCCATGGGCCATTTATGGTTGATTATGGGAATTGCTTGTATAGGGAAGCTAGGTATGGAGTGAAGGCCATATATGTAAACCACAAGTACATTTATGAAAAACCATGATTATTCAAACATCTGGGGATGTAGTATGGACAAGAATGCCTAGCTGGTTGATCCTTGTTACTTGTATGCTGATTAAGCAGATGGGACAAATAGTGGATTCCCGGGACTTCCTTTTAGAATTGCTGCACCAACTCACTATTATATACATACGAGTGGTGGAAATTCTGGATAGTGAGGGTGCTAATTAATTATTGTAGAATATGAAACATGCTTGTGACTTATATACTCATGGTATGGATTGGGGCCAATGAGTATGCCTGTGTACGTACTTTCGCGAATGAAAGTCTTATTAGTGCGAGACGTTGTAATGACCCTTTAAGTCATTTATATTGTTTTGCTGCTACTTTATTGATATGAGTATGTGTATAGTGACCTCACGTCTACTGGGATGATTATTGGTCGGTTTATTTGGGAGTTATATGGATTTAAAGTTAAACAGGAAGTTATACCTGTAAAATGAGTTTTGAGTAAAGTCCTAGTAAATAACTTAGGAATAGTATTCTGATGATTCCATTAGCTTTATAACAGTCGAATTAGGCTAGGAGTATGTTCGGTGCAATTATATCATGGATTGTGAAATTGGCTGCCAAAATTGATTAATTGTTGACCTAGTAATGTTGTTGGGGACCAAGCCTAGATGAGAATTTTTAAAGCATAGTTAGCTCTGGAATATCAATTTTTCTCTTGGGCATCCCCTCGTTTGATTCCAGGGATGTCCGAATGTGATTTGAATCCTTGAGGACTTTCCATTAAAAGTTGTATATAAAGAAATGGGACAATCATTGTATTTTAGGAAGCTCCGTTGTAAATTCTAGCCAGACCATTGGGTCTAAAATGTCGAAATCCATAGATTTACATAGTTTGTTTGCAAAAATCGAAGTCCAAAAACGAGCCCAAAATGGGGGAAAAAGCAACTAAAGGATTAATGGGAGAGGGGTGGGGTAGCACACCCTATTGCTGCCATATGGCACACCCTATTGCTACCACGTGACACATCAGTTGCTGCCACATGGCAGTGATCTAGTAGCCACCACCCTATATTTATATATGTACTTATTTTTGTAGTAAAACTATATAATTATATTCCTTTCAACTTCGTATTTCAATTCTGAGCTCATTTTTCATCAAATTTGAGTGATCCAGAAGGCCGTGTGACTTATGTTTTTGCAAGGAACATTGTGGTGAAGTCGAATTTAGGATTTAAAATATATCTTGAGGTAAATCACTGCTTTTTTCTCATTGATATATCGAGAATGAGTGAAAACTTTACATCACAATATCTCGTTCATTACTTACAAATATTAAGTGAAATTTTGTGTCTAAATTGTTCTACCTGAGAGGGATGCTGTGGTATGATGGGTGTTCGCTGATTTTGTTCAATTTTTGAGAATTTTGTCTGAGAAAGTTTTGAAAAGAATGTATTGCTAGTAAAGTTTTCAACTTCCTATTTGGGCCTTTCCTCAATCTTCTGGGGGCCATTTTGGGCCGAATTTCTGGCTATAGACTTGTTTTGATGTGGAGATTAATTTATGGTGATTTGTTTGGTATTTCAAGTTTGGGCCTCGATTTTCCTCATTTTAATCCTAACTAATGTAATTTCACTTATTTCTTGAGATTTTACAGCCAAATCAGTCGTAATGATCTTTCACTTATGTTTGAACAGTTGAACAGTATTGAGAAGCAATCTAGATGGGAAAAGCTTTGTTGGATGACTCAGACCTAGAGACGTTGGATGTTAGGTCGGATAGGCTTTCTCTAAACCCTAAACTGAGCTGAAATGTTTGCATATTTGGGTTGGAATATGTAAGAATGTATTATTTTTGGAACATTTTAAGGCGTATATATTGTATATGGCTAGATGTGATTTTTTGTTATTTCTATATAATGCTATGGGACAATAGTTGTTGTATAGAGGGTTATGTTGACTGTAACTGTTATATTACCTGAGTTCTTATACTATATGACTACGAAGGAGCCTTAAAGAAGTTGGTTAGAGTTGTGAATATGTCACAGGTATATACACTGAGCTTGACTCTCTCTTTTATGGGTGTGTCGTCTAAGGCTATCAAAATATACTATCTATTGAGGTTGACTTGTGATTACATGCTACCATGTACATTGGATCTAACATTATTTCTTGTTGGTATCTATATGCATGATGTGGCTATAGTTATCTATATCTATACTTAGTACCCTTGGTGGACTCCCTAATTAAACATAATTCTCGGTTACCCTGTGATTTAGATGATCCAGCATACTTTTGTTATTGGTTATGTACTTGTGCCACTTGTTAGTGACTAGAGATGTACTATGTCCTAGGATGGTCTTAGTTATAACCCTGAAGAAGCCTTATGACCTATAATATGAGATATGTTAACACTGAGCCATTGGTGGGTTAAAGATGGGAGTGTGACTCTGTCAGCGAAGTGTACGTTATATCCTACGGGCATTCTAAGTGATCTACAATGGGATGCTAGTTATATTGGTTTGTCCTGTTGACTGGCATCTAGTTGAGAGGGGGACATTTTCAGTGGGATGACACATGGTTGCCTTAGGCAATATCCTTTGTAGCTACTGAGCTTCAATATAATTTTTGGTAGGTGACATCCTCCTGTTTATCTAGCCTTTTGGCCTTAGCTTATGTTATGCCAACAAGGCCCTATGAGTTGCTTTACCTAGAGAAAGAGACTAAGAAATGTCAAATATGGGCTAGTACCCTGAGATGACATGTGTTTTGACTTGAGTTATACCTGCATGAATGTGTATGGCCTGTTGCTACTAAGATATGATCACCAAGAGATTATTTATTGATTATATTTCGTACTGTAGCTTGACTCTACTATAGATATCATTCAACTTCGTTTGGTGTCTTGTATATTTATGATTTAATGTAATGGTCTATGTTTACTCTAGCCATTGTGATTGACGAGGTTCTAGTACACTTGGCCTTAGCTAGGCATAACTCTATGGTGTTTTGTATTGTATATACACTCTGATGTATAACTGATAGTTGTTGTGTGTACTGGTTCTCTCGATTCGATTCTAGGTTATGTATTGTATCTGAGAGTTAGTGATTGTGATCATTTAGGTTAGATTAAGACTGTGGGATGCCTATGTTGAGAGTGTTATCACCTATGTTCACTCTAGGCACGATACGATTATCATTACCTATATTCACTTTGGGCAATATATGACTTTGGAGGTACAGAACCAGATAGATTTGTTGAGTAAGTTACTAACTGATACATCTTGTTACAAATGACACTCCCCATCACCGTTGAGCACCGGTGGTCACGTCTGTAGAGTCTGGGTCATGGGTGATGCTCCTCATGGACTTGTGTCCGGGTGGCCATGACTATGATGCAAGGTGGTGGATACAGATTCTGAGAACTGAGCACCGGTTAAGTTTTTGGTTGAGGAACCCATTAT
Source organism: Solanum sejunctum (assembly GCA_025642045.1). Classification (NCBI taxonomy): domain Eukaryota; kingdom Viridiplantae; phylum Streptophyta; class Magnoliopsida; order Solanales; family Solanaceae; genus Solanum; species Solanum sejunctum. Next base: position 6,429 of record JAOTQJ010188174.1, on the reverse strand, counting down.
TGATATCCATTCGGGCGGCGCCCCATGATTGATACTCTAATGTTGAGACACTATTATTTATGATAGGGTATTCTTTCTACGGTGGTGGATACGTCCCACCATTATATTTATAGTGAGACCACTTGGCCCTGGCTAGTTTCCTAATCAAAGGACAGGTCAAAAGACCTAGGAGTTAGAGTCCTCGATAAATATTAGTGTTTTGAGTCCCCATGTGACACTACTTTTAATATATCAGGTGTTCTGACCCGACATAAGGGCGAGGACCTAGTTCACTTGTGATTATTTAGGCAGGGCCCATGGTTACTTACCCGTGTATCCACTCACCTATTTATACTCTGATTGTCTGTTGGTGTAGGTCCTGGATTTATGGGGGCTCAGGGAGCATTCAGCCTTAGACACTAAGGCCTCACACCCACATATAACTGACCCTTGTTTTGATTGATGCAGAGATGTGGGCTCTATGATGGTACTATGGGATTCTATGATGGTTCTGGAGGATTCTCCAATTATCGGTCAACATGAGTTTTGTGAGATGGTGTACCATGTTGTCTAATAGGGGCCTAGTTGGCATAGAGACACAAATACTAGGGTCTTGCACTCGTGAACAACACTATAACTAAGTTGTTGTAGTTGTGGTATTGACCTACGCAGTCTTTGTCAGTTGGTATTTATGTTCAATACTTGGGTTTGTTCATGTTATGATTGTTCTTCACTTTGATTGGTTCAGTTGTGGTTTGAGAGTTCCCAGACATGCCTTATAACATACCATATCTTATAATGCTGGTACAATGCAAATGAAACATGATATGGTTTAGTCAAATTAGCGCCCATTTTTAAAAGTGCTCGAATTTCATGTTATAGGAGGATATGTGCGTCTAACGCTTAAGAGGGTCGAGTGTATACATGTTTTGTATCAAATTGAGGAGATCATAGGCTTAAATGAAATAAGAGAATTGAGATGCTTGTAGGACTTAAAAGGCTAGTAGGTGAGTCACCTACTTGCTTAGCTTAAACTGCTAGCTTAACGTAGATGAGGTCTAACATTGAATTTGTTTAAGTCCAATTTTGAATAAAGTCTATGTTAAGGGTGTAAATTTCGTCCATGTTTTAGCATCACACATAGACTATATTTTCAGCCCAAGAAGGATATTAAAAGAGACCTAATACATCACAATTTCTTTGATAATTTAGGCCAAAACTAACTAAGAGAAAGAGGCAAAATGGGCAGCCAAGGCCCAACCAATTTAAACTCAATTAGGCCCAAGTGAAAGAGCCAAGCTTCTGCATCACCACCTTAATAATATAAGGTTTAAACCGCATAAGAAAGTCTGCCAAAATCCCCATTAAAAAGGCTTACATATAGCAACTTTAAGTCATGCTTAGACTTGAAAAAATTTCAGCTTTCACAAACCTTCTCTCTAAACTTTCTTAACCTAGCAAAGCAACCGTAAGGGAACTTCTATGGTTCTTGGAGAATCCCTACACCTTGAATGTAGTGTTAAGTAAGTTTTCATATTTGTTTAGTATGGTTTACTTATGAAAACAAAAGGTATATGCTAGTATATTTGCGCTGGAAATTTTGACAGCATGTGTCCTAAGGATTGTTGTGTACTTTTCTTGTTATTTAAGAGGATTCTCTTCTTGGTTGGATGAATTATGAGGTAAGACTTATTTTTTTAACAAGGTATAGTTTATTAGTGATATAACTAAGCTGCTACCCCATTTTTACTGTCCACAAATGTAAGTTCTTGTGTGATATCATAATTGTGCTTGTAATTGAAACTTGTAGGCTGATTGATTGAGGACTATGGTCTCATGTTCTCCACCCATTTTGAGGACTATTTTTGAATTTCTTTAGGACTATTTGTATGTACAAATATTGTGGGAATAGTTTGGTTGAAGTTGGTAAAGGTTTGGAATCATCAACGTCGTAATACAGCAAAGGGACATAACGTTATACCACCTATTTGTATATTGCGTAGAATTGTTGTGTCCTGTGCTTTTTGGACTGTTGTAAGGCTATTATAGCACTAAACTAGGTTGCGTATGATGTGTATATGATAATGTGTATTAGAAAATACGATTAGGGGTGAAAAGGTTGAAAGAATACGCTCGTGTTCCTAATTATCCACTTGCTGCCAGTGTCTATTTTCTTTATTAGATTGGGCTGCCAAGATGTATTTATTGACTTCTAATGATAGTTTTTTCACCTACTATATTGTAGATAAATATTTAGAGGAAGGGAAGGTTATCTTGAGGCAATAGCGAGGTCGTACAGTGAGGTATGTAATGCTACTTGATTTCGTATTCTTTGGCATGAAACATAGATCCCTCCTTGGCACATAAAAGACACTTAACAACTCTAACATAACTATTAACCATGTCTTCACTCTTTCACATGTTCATATGCTCCCATACATAGTCACTTGCTAAGCTGCATAAATACTTGGATACTAACATACACGAGTTCATTCTACTAAATAAAGTTTATGTGTTGTTCTACCTCCTATGCATTTTATTATTTGTGTAACTTACTCCTTTCATTGTGGTGTTGTCTTTTGTGATTATTTACATATCATATGTTGTATCTACAGTCTCCAGTTCCAATATTATGTCCACCAAAAGAATCATCTCAAAGGTAATTGAAAGATAAAGTAAAGTATATTGATTATTGATGGGTGGTAGCCAGAGGGGTGGAAGAATCACCTAGCCAGGGTCGATCCTATCTCGGGGGGTGGCCCGAGGGGTTAAGGAAAAGCCCAGCCAGGGTTGATCCCAATACAGTTTTACCACTGATTAGCTTATCATTTGTATTAGATATTGTGCACAATTTTACAGTAAAGGTAAAGTAATAAAAGGAACATAAAGTACATGATCCCATAGTATAACTAAAGATGGCCTCTTATCCTATACTAGTGCATCATTTCATTTGAGCTGTTACTTCATATATAGTATTTCCTCCCTTACATATTCAAGACATTATCTCGTACTGACATGCCTTGCAGGGGACCTATATTTCATGCTGCAGGTACAGATGCTAGTAGATCTCCCCAGTAAGAGTATAGGATATCTATCTACTGTTACCAAGCTTCAGGTTGCTTCGGAGCTTTGTGTCTAGAGTTTACATTTTTGTATTATACAGTTAGTCGAGGCAGGACCTTTCCCTACCCTTATCAGATACTTTCCCTTATGTAAAGGCTTTGTAGACTATATAAATTAAAATGTGGTTATGTCTCATACTTTAACCATCGTGGCCCCAATGGCCTAGTCATATGCACTTCCTTTTGGCTTGTTATCACTATTTATTTTTTTAAGGGCATGTCAAATGTGGAAACACCTTATAATATGTATAGAAAGCACTTAGATACAGGTTGGTTCTTCTAGGCCTTATCGGCAATGGGTGTTAGTCTGCCCAAATGGGACTTTGAGCGTGACAGAAGTGGTATTAGAGCGGGTCATCCTAGGGAGTCTACAAAGTCGTGTCTGTGTAGACTCCTATTTATCAATGTGTTGTGCCCCATATTTATAAGTAGGAGACTACGTGGCATTTAGAAGTTGTTACTTTCTTTTTATTCTTTAGATCATACAATAAAGACAAGTGTAATAGGTGCATTATGTGTAACTCCTAAATTGTGTTATACAACAAGTATGCTAGAAACCAGACAAAACAAAGGTAAAGCGAAGGGATTAGAAGTGGTGGTTGGTATACCAAGTCAGGTGAGACAACAAAATAAGGTTCAAGAGAAGTCTCTGTCATAGACATCCCCAACTTCTCCATCTCCTGATGAACCCAAAAGTAGTGAAATTCCCCCAAAATCACTTGTTAATGCTACCATGCAGGATTTGAGAAATGCACTCCAACTATTGACCCGTATACTAGCTGGCCAAGGTCAGAGATAGGAAGGTCCAGTTATAAGTATAGGTGGTGCGAATAGGGCAACTGGCACGAGGATATATGATTTCCTTAATTTTGACCCTCTATCCTTCACTAGGTCAAATCCTAATGAGATCCCCAAGACTTTATTCATCAGATTCAGCTTACTTTAGATGTTATGCTTGTGAGTGGTACAGAAGCTATCGAGTTAGCGACATATAGGTTGAAGGGGGTGGCTATATTGTGGCATGAAGCTTGGAAGCAATCTAAGGGTATATATGCACCCCAACTACCTTGAATGAGGTAAAAGAGGTATTTCTTGACCATTACTTACCATTAGAGTTTCGAGAGGCCCCTGCAGATCAGTTCCTGAATCTCCACCAAGGGAATATGAGCGTGAGGGTCCCTTGTAATGTATGCTCCTAATGTAGTTGCTAATATGGTAGATATAGTTCCTTGATATATAGGTAGGTTGGATATGTATCTATTCAGAGATTGTACTATTGCTTCCTTGAACAAAGATATGGATATAGCAAGAATGTAGGCTTTTGCATAGAAATTGGACGATCGAAGGCAAAGGAGAAGGACACAAGGGTTAGAAAGGGGGTAGGCCAAAAGAGCCAGATCTACAGGGCAGTTTACACCATCCCAAGGTGAGCTTAGGTCTCAGTTCTCTAATAGAGCGCCTAGGCCATTATCCTCCTACTCTGCAGCTAGTGCTCAACAATAATTTCAAGGGTCTAAAAGTAATCAGTTTGGTCAATGAGGTAACGGACAAGGTACACGGACAATAAGATATTCAACAGGTCAGCAAATGACCCATAGGCAACCTTGTAAATAGTGTGGAAAAAGTCATTCAAGTATATGTCATGTTGGGACAGACTCCTATTATTGGTGTGGCATACCAGGCCATATGATAAAAGATTTCACGAGGAGGTGAAATAGTGATATAGCATAATCTACTAGGTTAGCTGTTGCATTATCATTGTTAGTTCCTCTATTATGTAGGGGTCAACAAGTACCTATGGGCTGTGGTAGAGGTTTTGAGGGGCTGGTAGCTCTAGCGGAGTTCAGAATCGCACTTATGCTCTGGGAGTTGGCAAAATTTAGAAGCTTCACTTGATGTGGTCATAGGTACACTGTCCATATTTTAACATAATGTATATGAATTAACTGACCCTGGTTCTACACTATTATACATTACTCCACTAGTTGCTGGAAGCTTCAGAGAACACCCAAATTATTGAACCAACCATTTGATGTGTCCACACCAACTAGTAAATCTATTTTGGCTAGAAGGATTTATTATGACTGTTTAGTAAATCGTGACATATTGACTGACCTTATTGAGCTAGTAATAGTGAAATTTGATCTTATGATGGGTATGGATTGGTTAGATTGTTGTTATGCCATCATAGATTGTCGAACCAAGAAAGTGTACTTCCACTTTCCAAATGAGGCAGTTCTTGAATGGGAAGGCAATGTTAGGGCACCAAAGGGAAAGTTTATCTCTTATTTTAAGGCCAGAAAAATGATATCAAAGGGATGCATATGTCATTTAGTTAGAGTGAGGGATGTAGAGGCAGAGGCACCAACTCTTCAATCAGTTCCAATAGTGAATGAATTTGTTGATGTGTTCCCTGAAGAAGTCCCAGGCTTACCTCTAGAATGAGAAATAGATTATTGTATTGACTTACTTCCACGTGCTCAACCTATTTCCCCCTCAATATAGAATGACCCCGGCAGAGTTACGTGAATTAAAATGTAGTTAAAAGACTTATTGGAGAAGGGTTTTATAAAACCTAATGTGTCCCCTTGTGGTGCACCAGTGTTATTTGTACCCAAAAAGGGTGGCACCTTCAGAATGTGTATCAATTATTGAAAATTGAATAAGGTGACAATTAAGAATAATACCCCTCCCCAGGATTGACGACTTATTTGATTAGTTACAGGGTGCCAAATGCTTTTCAAAAAATTGATTTGAGATCAGGGTATCACCAAGTAAAGGTGAAGGAGGAAGACATACCTATTATAGCTTTCAGAACATGTTATGGTCACTTTGAATTTCTTGTTGTGTTATTTGGGTTAACAAATGCACTAGCAGTTTTTATGGATCTGATGAACACGGTGTTTAAGCCATTATTGGATTTGTTCATGATATTATTTATAGATGACATTTTGGTATATTCAAGATCAGAAGAGGATCACAGAAGTCACTTACAATAGGTGCTATAGGTTCTTCGTGATCGACAGTTGTATGCCAAGTTTTCTAAATGTGAATTTTGGCTAAAATCAGTGGCATTCCTTGGTCATATTGTGTCGAATGAGGTTATATAATTATGATGCTATATTTAAATAGATCTTGGTGAAATAGAGTGTCATAGAAAGGGAATAGCTTCAGAAATGACGTGACTCAAGACTTTATATAAGGCAAGTGGATTTTTTAACATTTGTTAAGTGTATTGAATTTTGTACTTATTGTGTGAGGTATTGAGAATGATTTATGTAGGCTTTGATTGAAATATTTTGAATTGGGTAGTTATCCTATGGTGATA
>JAOTQJ010188173.1:0-61742 GCA_025642045.1 Solanum sejunctum | reverse complement strand
ACCCATTACTTACATACTTACATGAGTTCCATCTCTTATAATTCTTTTATAGGATCAATTGTAAGCCACGTGAATGCGATATTTCCCACTAAAACCAAACGAGCGCTAAAACGCTCCCATTTCGCCCAATTCGACTCCTATGATCAATTAACTTGTATAACCTATAACCAACCTTTTTATTGTGGTTTACAAGTTATTTATATCCTCTCCAACACCCCCATGTCTCTCACTAATCCAATAGAAGTTAGAATGGGGCATACTATTCCAATTCATTCACAACTTCAATTCTTCACCTACGGATTTCCAAACGTTTTTCCACCAAACCAAAGCTATTATGATACTTAGCGGATTCAATATATCGATCTTGAAGCATCAAATAATCAAAAATACAAAAAAATGCAAATTATTTTGACTACTGCTACAGCAACCCGAGAGGGATTTTACTGTAGCAATGCTTGTTCTTCAATTATTTTTTCTAAGTGAAACAACTTGTGATGCTTTGTACAAGATCAATACATGTATATATACTTCTCTTCTTCTACTTCCACCAATTAAATGAAAATATATACACATATATATGGCTTCCAAAACTACATCATAAGGGCTCCAATTTAATCTATAGTTCACTTAGGCTCCAAACTTTTCTATTTTTAATCTAATCAAGGACTTCCGACTCAAACTTAATTATTTATGTCAAATTCACTTGATACTCCAATCATACATCGGAAAAAAAATTACCTGAGTTCAATTTACACAACATTCACAATAATATTTCCAATTGGATAGTTATACTTAATTTAAGAAATACGGGGTCTAACAATATTCATATCTTTGGGCAACTCCAACTCATAGGCCACCTTACCAATCCTCCTTAATACTCTATAAGGACCCATAAATTATGGACTCAATTTACCCTTTTTACCAAAATGAACTACACCTAAATAAAATCAAAATGCTTTCTAGTCTTAGGCAACCTAACCATTAAATCTATGTCAATTTCCTCACACTCACAAGTAGGAATCTCTATATCTTGGGCTACGCCACTCGACCTTTAATGATTGGCTTAAGCTTGTTGGAAAATATGACAAACGGATGTAAACTTAGCAATATCTCTCTTCATCCTATCTCACAAATAAACTTACCTCAAATCTCTATACATTTTTGTAGAACCTAAGTGAATAGAATAGGAAGAATTATGGGTCTCATCTAACACATTCTCTGTCAAGTCATCAACAGTTGGCACACACAACCTACCTTGGTACCTAAGGGCACCATCTCCCTAGTGAGAGAAAACCTCCATCGTACCAGCTTTCATGAAGGCCTTCAACTCTAACAAGGCGGGGTCAAGATCTTGCTTTGCCTTCACCTCATTAATTAATGAAGATTTAGAACCATTAATAGCCATGACACTACCATTTTCAACCTCTTCCAACCTAGCACCCAATCTAACTAACCAATGAACCTCTCTAGCCACCTCTTTGCCACCAACATCAACATGAGCTAGGCTACACATAGACAACCTATTTAGAGCATCGACCAAAACAATAGCCTTACCAGGTTGATAATGCACAGTCATATCATAATGTTTAAGAAGATCTAAGCACCTTCATTGTCTCAAGATAAGAGCTTTTTGAGTGAACACATATTGGAGACTCTTATGATTGGTAAACACATGAATATGAACCTCATACAAGTAGTGACGCCAAATTAGTGACACATATTACAATTAATTAGTATACATCTCTTTCTATATTATGTATCCTTGTCAGCTAATATTGGATGTTAAGTTATATGCATTTCATGCCCACATACTTAGAACATTCAAACATACTAATGCATATATTTTTCCCATATGATCTAACCATGTAGGGACCGGAGACTACCTTCATCCATCGTTGGATAGCTAGATTTGATTTGAGATACTTATTGTGGTGAGTTTTATCTTCTAGGGATAAGCTACAGTTCCTCTATCTTATTATGATTCCACTTATGTTATTTATTTCGAGGGTTAGCCCAGGACATGTCTTGGCCTTAGTCCTATTTTATGACTAAAGGCATTGTTGGACATCTCATAGACTCTTGTCGTATCTATATGTTATGTATTGTAATTGATGCTTATGATTATGGTTACCTATTGGATATGGCTATTATAGATTGATTATAAGAATTCTGATAAGTATGTATATGTTTATATGGAAAAGTGCAAGATCCTACATCCCATAATGCCCCCATAGAGCGAGTCATACTTGCCTCCTTATTTATTATATGGTATATGCTATGTGAATCCATGTTAATCCCTTATGGCTATGACATCCCCATAGCATGATTCATACTTTTCCATCCCTTAGAACTATGCGTTTACTATTTATATATATGCTTTAGAACAGATTATGTGAGTATGGATATTCGAGGATTGTTTAGGGACACTTGGGTTCCCATTCACCATGTCACTCCTAGACCCTAGGTCTTGGTTATGACAGAGATGGTATTAGAGCACTAAGTTTATAAATGATCCTCAGAGTCAAACATGCCACGTTAAGAAGAGTCTTATTCATGGGTGTGAAGCACACCATGTTTATGTGTAAGAGCCTACAGAGCATTTTAGGAAATGTTTTACTTTTTCATGATTCTTATCATGCCATGAAATATATCTTCAGATTTTCTATCTCTTTCCTTCCCTACTGATTAGGAAGAATTACTTTGGGCCCATAACACAATCCAGGCAAGGAAGATGTTGTAGCTGATCTTATAGATGAGGTTAAAAGAAATATGGCAAAGGATGTGCATTAGTTGACAAGATGGGGAATTAGGTTGAATGAATCGAATGATAGTTTTTTTCATGTTCAAAATAGGGAAAACTCTTTTGTAGTTATTGATGTTTCTACTGATCATGAGAGTTTGCAATATATGTTTACTCAAAGGGGTCTTAACTTGAGGAAAAAGAGATGGTTAGAACTCTTTATGGACTATGACTTCAGTTTATAATATCATCCCAGTAAGGCAAATATTGTAGCTGATACTCTTAGTAGGCTATCTATAGGAAGTGTGGCTCATGTTGACGAAGGGAAGAAAGAGTTGACAAAAAATATCCACTGTTTGGGTAGATTGGGTGTTAGGTTTGCCAACTCTAATAATGGTGGTATTCATGTTTATAATAGGGATGAATCTTCTGTGATTGTTAATTTTAAGGCTAAGCAAGATTTGTATCCATCATTTCTTGAGTTGAAAAAGTTTGTTACCAAAATAAATATAGTGGTCTTTTCCCAAACGGAACATGGTGTGCTTCGGTATCAAGATCTGTTATATGTTTTGGATGTGGATGGTCTTAGGAGGGTGATCATAACCGAATCCCATAACTCTCATTATTTTATTCATCTAGGATCTACTAAGATGTATTAAGATTTGAGGGAAGGGTATTGGTAGCATGGTATAAAGAAGAATATAGCCAAGTTTGTATCTAAATGTCCTAGTTGTCAACAAGTGAAGGTAGAACACCAAAGGCCATGTTGTTTGGCTCAATATATTGAAATTTCTACTTGGAAGTGGGGAGATGTGAACATGGATTTTGTGGTTAGTTTGCCTGAGACTCCAAAGCAATTTGATTCAAATTGGGTTATTGTTTATCAGATGACAAAGTTTGTCCATTTCCTACGAATCAAGACTATCTTTGGTGCCAACATTTATACAAGTTTGTATATCCAAGAGTTGATGAGGTTGCAAGGTGTGACTAGGTATATCATATCAAATTGTGGCACCTAATTTACTTTACTCGTTTGGAAGTTATTTCAAAGAGGACTTGGTACTACAGTGAAGTTGAGTACTGGCTTCCGATAATTCAAACCTTGGAGCATATGTTAAGGACTTATGTATTAGAATTTAAAAGAAATTGCATGATCATCTACCACCTATTGAGTTTGCTAACAACAATTGCTTTCATGCTAGCATTAGTATAACACCTTTTGAGGCTTTTTATGTAGGAAATGTAGACTTCCGGTAGGGTGGTTTGAGTTAGATGAAATGACTTCTATAGGACTAAATTTAGTGTTAGTGGCTATGGAAAAAGTTAAATCAATTAGGGAAAGGTTGAAGAAGGTTCAAAGTCATCAGAAATCTTATTTGGATGTTAGAAAGAGGAATCTTGAGTTTCTTGACAGTGATAGGGTTTATGTGAAGATTTCTCCTACGGAGTGTGTAATACATTTTGGCAAGAAGGGGCAAGTTAAGTCCCTGGTTTATATGTCCTTATGAGATTATTGAGCGGATTGGGAATATGGCCTGTAGATTAGATTCACCTCCAAATTTGAGTTCTATCCACTCGGTTTTCCATGTGTATATGTTGAGGAAATTTGTCTATGATCGTAGTACAATTGTGCCTTGGAAGGTTTTGAGGTCAAGGAGAATTTGTCTTATGAGGAATTTCCAGTTGAGATTTTTGATAGGCAGGTGAATTAGCTTCACAATAAGGATATGGCTTCAGTTAAGTTTCTTTGGAGAAATCAACATGTTGAAACTTCTACATGGAAAGTGGAATTAAGTATGATGCGATGATTCCTCTATCCTTTCTAATCTATTCAAGTTGATTGTATTATGTTCTTCCTATTCCAAGTGGTCCTAATTCTTTCACTCATGTTTCATGACATGACATGCATACATGTCCATGAAAATGATTTAAAGATGTTTTGAATAATTTAAATATGTCTTTATATGAGTTTTAATGACTTTATGATTTTAAAATGATGCAATACTATTGTCTATTGTATTTGGATGTTTGATGTTCTAATTCAAGCCTTTCAAGCCATGTTCTAGCATATTCAAGGATGAATATTCCCAAGGGGGAGATGATGTAAGGACCCAGACTTTGTATGACCTTAATGGAGCTTGGAAATTTGGTTTTGGAATGTTTTGGACCAAGATGGCACCTTAGGGAAGCCTTCACAGTCAGTGTGAGGGTATACAAACAATGTGGAAGCTCCTTGAAGAGGCCCTTAGCCTTGTGTGGGGTGTGTAGGCTTTAATGTAGAGTTTAATACCAAGGCATTCAATATATGGACCCCACATAGTCCGTGTAGTAGACCATATGGGTAGCCTTAGCTTTGAAAATCGATATTTTGGCAAAGGCATTTCAAATATGGACCTCTATATAGTTCTTCACAGTCTATGTGGCCCTCTATATAGGTGTTAGAGTTAAAATTTTCTAAGTATCTAATCACCATCTCAGAACTTTGTCAGCAAGAATTTTCCAAGAGAAGATTCACGAAAGAGTATACGGTCTGTATACCATGGTACTAACCGTGAAGCTGTCCATATAGGTGCCAACGTCAAATTTTTCTAAGAATGGAATCTTCAAGCTCAAGCTAACTTCACTTTCAAGCCCTAAATTCAAGCTTATTTATGTGGTTTAGGGTCATCACGAGCCTCAATCATCAAGTCAATTTCAAAGAAATTCCATTGGTTAAGCTTTTCACAAGAACCGATAGAAGGGTCAACTTTAAATAGTCATATCTCTTAGCAAAAAAAGAACTGGTTAGCCCACAACCTACCAAAATAAGTTCTTTGAATTATCTTACTAATGCATCTAGTTTCACCTAGTTCTGTGTTCGGCTCAAGAAGTTCACCCCATTTTGTAAAGTCCGTCAATGTAGAGCTTCCTCTGAATTGACTAAGTATAGTATCACTAGAGGGTTTATGGTCCCAAACCTTGTACGGCCATGAGACCTTCTGACAGGACTCCTGGAAACAAACTTTATTCTCCTTCATTAATGTTTTTTTTTGTAATTATGGCTACTCCTAAGGGACTTTTGTGGCTTCCTATGCTATCCTAAGACTTCCAACTGACCTATACTCTATTTATCTCATTCAAAATACATTCCTACACTTAGAATTATATTGAACTCTCCTATAACTGTCTCAAGAAATCTTGTGAAGACTAAGCTTTGGAATCGAGAGAAAATTCTTTTCTTCATCAAATTTCTTCTTGAATCTTCTTCATTAGCTAAGATATGTGGGATTGATTTTTGGTCCCTTTCAACCAAGAAGACCCAAACACTTTTCACTTGAATTTCATCAAATTTTTCATACTTTAAATATGGGTTTTGAAGGTTATTGTTTATTAAATTCAATTAAAGTATAGGGTATACTTTATTGTAAATTTTAAGTTGATATAAGTCCTAATAAATTGAATTACATGATGATTATGAATATTTGAGTATGCGTTGTCTCTTTAAAGTTTGATCTTAGCATAGGTAATATATATTATGATTTAAGTGTGGATTTTTTTTATGAATTTACTTGAATTTCCTATTGTATTGTTTATTTAGATTGAATATCTATTACCCATATTATTCTCACATCATTTATGGCATATGAATTCATGAGTATTGGTGCTTAACAAGATTATGAAGTGGGTTAAGTCTAATTATATGTATATGAGTTTCATAAGATTATGCTTATTACAAGAATGGTGTCACATAAATGTCTATTGTTATTATCTCTTTGAGCATATTGGGTGCTTACACCATATTGTTAAGTCGATTAACTATTACTATGCATGAAAATTATGGAGTAAATTGTGATTTGGCTTTTTAGCCCAAGTATAAATGATTATGAAGAATGTTTGGTTTTAAGCCTAAATGTGCATTGAAATAATTTGAAATTACTAATTCCTCTTTTAGAAGCATGTACATGTATAAATATTTTCGTGGGATGTTTGACGTAGCACCAATGGATTGGCGGCGTCAGGGCTATTCCCAAGGGTCCTCTCCCTTTCCTTGAACTATATGCTAGCATAGGTGTATGGTATCCATTATTAAAATGACTAGATCATAAAGGTTGGTTAGACATTAATATGATATGATATTAAAAATTCTTCTAAAATGATGGGGTCATAAGCAAGGTGTCCTTCCATCGAAATGATGGGGTCGTAAGGTGTGATGTAAATTAACCTTGGCAAGTAATCTTCTATTATTTATGGGAGGTCTATATCAGACTAATTCATCTAATAACTGGCATGATTTTGATTTATCGGTTATAGTCCATCCTTACTATATATGAGCATTATGGAATTTATGCATCATGGACTTCATGCATATTGTTATATTACTCTTCATTGCTATATATCTCTTTCTATGTTATGTTCCCTTGTCATCTAACATTGAATACAGGTTTGATAAGTCATATCCAATACATGCCCACATATTTTGTACATTCAAATTTTCTAATGCATACTTTTTGCCTATATGATTTAACAATATAGGGATCAGAGACTACCTTTATCCAACGTTAGATGGCTAGACTTTATTTGAGGTACTTGTTATGGTATGTCCTATCTTCCAGGGACAAGCTACCATTCCTCTATCTTATTATGCTTCCCCTTATGTTATTTGCTTTTAAGGTGAGCCTTAGATATGACTTGGCCCTATTGCTAGAGGCATTGTTGGACATCTTGTAGATTTTTGTGGATCTATATGTTATGTGTTGTAATTAGAGCTTATGATAATGGTCAACTATTGGATATGACTATTATGGATTGATTATGGAAATTATGATAAGCAGGTATGTTTGGATATGGAAATATGGAAGATCCTAAGTCTTATATTGCCCCATAGAGTGACTCATATTTACCCGCCCCTTAGTTCTTATGTGCTATGTTCAATGTGAATCCATATTAATCTTTTATCCCTGTGACATCCCCATAGCGGGAGTTCTACTTTTTCACCTCTTAGAACTATGTGTTTAGTATTGATATATATGCTTCTAAACCGATGATATAAGTATGGATACTTGAGGATTGTTTGGGAACTCTAGGGTTTCCATTAGCCATATCACTCCTAGACCCTAGGAATTGGTTGTGTCAGACATGGTGAGCACTACATTTATAAATGGTCATCAGAGTCCAACATGACGTGTCAAGTGGAGTCTTATTCATAGATGTGAACTGCACCACAACTATGGGTAAGAGGCTACAAGGTGTTATATGAAATGCTTCACTTTTTCATGATTCTTATTGTACGATAGAATGTTTCTTAAGGTTTCCTATCTTCATCCCTTTCTACCAAATAGGGACAACTACTTTGGGCCCATAACACAATCCAGGCAAGGAAGATGTTGTAGTTGGTCTTATAGATTATGTCAAAAGGGAGATAGTGAAGGATGTGCATTATTTGACAAGATTAGGGAATTGGGCTGAGTGAATCTAATGATGGTTTCGTTCATGTTCAGAATGAGGCTAAATATTATGTGGCTGTTGATGCTTTCACCAATCACTAGAGTTTGGAATATGTGTTCGCTCAAAGGGATCTTAACTTGAGGCAAAGATAATGGTTGGAACTCCGTAAGGACTATGAAATGAGTGTACAATATAATAATGACAAGGCAAATGTAGTATCTAATGGTCTTAGTTGGCTATCTATGGGAAGTGTGGCTCATGTTGATGAAGGTAACTCATAAACTTTCAAGATCATAAAGAAAAGTTAAAAGGATTTATGGTAGGTCTTTATGTGAAGTTAAACCATAAATCTAGCTCACATACCTAATTATGATCTTAAGGGAAGGGATAATGAATTTGTAGAAGAAAGCCCTTGGAAGAATCCCTAGCCCTTACCTTGCCTTGAAGAGTGTTTTGACTTAGCAAATTAGGAGAATTTGGGATTGGTGACTAGGATAGTGAATGAGGACGTTGGGTCTGATACGGGAAGCAAAAGAATCATAAAGTGATGTACTTTAAGGCTTAGGGTATGGGGATAGGTTAAAAAATCATTCAATAAAACTGTCTGTCACAACCCAAGCTTAGGGCCCAGACATGATATAGAGAATAGGGAGCCCGAAGGGACCCAAAACAAGCCTCTTAGCATATAATTATACATGTTTGGTCATGGAAGTAATTAAATAACAATAACAGAATAGCAATAAGGGCAAAAGGACTAAGGGAGTCTTTGATAACTTAAAACATACAAGAGTCAAGAGAGTCAAAGCTCATAGCATCATTACATAACTTGTCCAACAACACCTCTAAACTTAGACTTGAGTAGGGGGTCAAGGAACTTTTCGGGCTCACCCTCATAATATCAAATATCTAACATAAGGAGATAACAATAGAACCAGAGTAACATAGCTTGTGTCCTCGAACTTGAGGACTCACCAAATCATGTGGAGGAGGATAGTCAAATAGAGCACTGGTCCTTACATGGTAAGATCATGTAAGCATAGAGTATGCGTTAGTACATTTAAATATACTAAGTATGTAGGATGCAATATGCAACAAGAGATAGGCATCATATTAACGAAACCATATGGGTAAAACATGCTAACAATATGACATGCATGATCAATACTTGAAGTAAAACATGGTTATAAGCAATAGATGAACATGATAACAATATGGCATGCATGATCAATACTTGAAGTAAAACATGCTTATAAATCATTCAAATTGCATAGAACATAGTACATACAAGTGGAAGAGACCTCAACCCATATAGTATAAGAGCAATCGAGCTGCAACTTGGAATCCCGATGATTACCCCTCACTGGTAAAGAGGTGGTCTACTTGCCAAGGTAAACCATTCTTCAAACTTACGAGAACATGACCCAATTTCGTGTCAAGTAAACTTCCTTATGGGAACATGACCCAATTTCAGAAAGGATTTCATTAAGAAATTCACCTTACGGGAACACTACCCAATTTAGGGAAGAACCTCAAATGAACGTATACTAAGTGGATCCACTAGTATTGCAAGGGTATAACACAGTCCTATGGTGACACATATTTCGAGAAAAGAGAGCAAACCCTCCATCCATTGGCGTTAAGCATAATCCCATGGAATAATTGAAATAATCATAATTCTAATAACTTATTAGAAACATAGAATCATGACACGAGTAGCTCTTAAACATCCTTGACCTCTAATGGTGAGCCCAACTCCAAAACTGTCGTGACTCAAGCCTAGAACCTAGATTTGGCATGGTGTATGGGGAGTTCGAAAGGACCCCAAGCAAGCCTCTTAACATATCATTAGACATTGTTGGTTATAGAAGTAATAAAATAAAATTAGAGTATGTAAATATGGATAAAAGAAGATAAGGGACAAGTTTCATTTCATAAACATTGAGAGTCAAGAGAAAGACAAAGATCGCAACATTATACATAACATGTCCAACAATACCTCCAACTGTAGACCCTAGCGGAGGCCAAGATAAGCAATCGAGATCACCTTTATAGTCCAAATATACAGTAAAGAAAGAGAGTCATAATACAAAATATAAGAGCATAAACATTGTCCCCGGAATGGGGGACTCACCAACTAGCTTGAGAGAGATCTTACTAGCCACGTGGAGGAGGAGGATCAAGTGGGGCTCCCGTTCCTATATGGTAACATCATGTAGGTGTAAAGTATGTATTAGTACATTTGAATGTACAAAGTATGTAGGCTGCAATACAACAAGAGATAGGCATCATAATCAAAATGCATAATAGTAAGCAATAGATAGCATAATGACAATATGGCATGTATGAGCAATGCTTAAGTAAAATATGCTTACATGGAATATAATACATATGAAGAAGAGTCCATCACTATAGAACCTATAGGTTACCAAGGTGAAAACCCCTTTAGTTAGTTGGTGGATCATTGCACCCTACCACCCATGGTGATTGAGGAACTAACCCTTCAACTCTGTTACCAAGGTACAAACCCCTTGATTGGTTGGTGGGTAGTCGCACCCTACCACCCCTAGTGATTGAGGTACTAACCCCTTAACCCGGCTATCAAGGCACAACCCCTTGATTAGTATCAAGCTAAACACCCCTCGACATGGTTACCCAGACTCTTAACCCCCCGAGCAAGGCATGGTCAATTTTTAACACTATATAGGAGAATATCATATGCATACGTTCCTTTCATCATCATAAAGTCATTCAACTCATAAAACATGCATTGGACCTTGAATTCCTCAAAATACATTAACTGAATATTTTGTCAAACACTTGGCAGGTGTGTAATGCTAGTGTAAAACACATACAATTCAAGAGTGAAATCATGCTAGAACTTCAGTGTAAAATCATCAATTGATACTTGGTAATACGCTCACGCAATATACACCAAAATCGTTGATCAAATCTCAGAATAGATCTTAGATTATAGCTCAAAACATGCAAAAAAAATAACAATTTCATGAAACCTCAACATATTGTGCAGTAAAATTCATAATAAATAAGACTCATGAGTAAATCAACTTTCAAACCATGCAATTTTAGGTAAAAGAAAGCTTGGGTATCATGGGTGAAAGGAACCCATTAAAGAAACCCACATACCTTGACTTTTGAGAATCCTGGAAGAAGATTAGAAATGAAGACTTGAAGATTGAATGAAAGCCTTAAGATATATATGAGTTTTGGGACTTGAAATTTGGAGTGAAATATTTGTCTAAGTATTTGAGTGAGTATTGGGGAATGTCTTGAATGATATGAGGGCGAAATATGGCTAAGTGTTGGTATGTACACTTATGCAAATACTTAGTCCGAAGAGCTAAAAGTCTTGGGCTGAGATAGAAAAATAGTGCACAAAAATACCAGTTGCTCGCCCTTGGTGCATCGCGCCAGGGTCGCGGATGTACACTAGAAATCACATTTTTGTGATTTTCAAATTTTCCTATGGTTGCTCGTAAATCAAGGTTAGAACCATCCCCCCTCTCAATTTGACCCCCTCAATAATAATATGAAGTCAAATTTTTGATATCACGCATGAATTTAGAGATATATTGGGAAAGTATGATTTCGGACACTTCCGAGGCACATTTTTGGGCACTTTTTGGGGTCATGTCAATATATCCCCCTTGGGAACATTCGTCCCCGAATGTCAAAAAAACATGAATCATATAGATATCATTCCCAAGAAGAATGCATCAACACACTCAAAACATCATTTTCAAAATTTCAACATAAGTGTAAAATCACCATGAACTTTGTCAATTTTAAACATGAATGCATGCAAATGACTTAGGGGGATGGAACGTGAGGTATGAAATCACATAGAAGACTTAGAATTAGTACCTTAGGATTGCGTAGGATGGAATAGATAAGGATATTGTTATTGCATGTCCACTTCAACCTCTCATGTAGCACTTTCGACTTGTTGATTCCTCAAAAGGACCTTAATGGAAGCAACATCCTTGTTCCTCAACCTCTTCACTTGTCTATCCAAGATCTCTACTGAAACTTCTTCATATTTCAAGTTGTCTTCAAATATCCCCATAACATCAAGAGGCACAATAGGATTAAGGTTATCGACACACTTTCTCAACATAGACACATGGAAGATCGGATGAACCAATTCTATTTCACTAGGCAATTCCCACTCGTTGGTAGCCTTATCAATCCTACTCATAACCCTATAAGGACCCATATATCTAGGGCTTAACTTACCCTTCTTAGCAAAATAAATCATACCCTTCATGTGTGACGCCTTCAAGTAAACGTAATCACCAACTTTAAACTCAAGCTCCCTCGTTCTCACATCGGCATAAGACATATGGTGACTTTGGGCCATTTTTAACCTTTCTCTAATCATCCTTATCATCTACATAACAACCATAACCAGGTCCAGACCTAACAAAGTCACCTCTCTAATCTCAAACCACCCAACCGGTGATCTACAATGCCTACCATATGGGGCCTCAAAAGGAGCTATATTATTGCTATAATGATAGCTATTTTTGTAAGAAAATATAATCAATGGAATATGATAATCCCAACTACCTTTAAGCTCCAATACACAAGCCATAACATATCTTAAAGTGTTTGGATAGTTCTTTTGGCTTGGCCATACATTTGAGGGTGAAAGGTCGTACTTAGTTTAACTTTTGTACCAAGACCCCTTTGGAAATACCTCCAAAAATATGAAGTAAATTGAGTACCACGATATGATATGATGGACAAAGCAACCCCATGCAACCTTACCAAGTCATGAATGTACAACCTAGCATAATCTTTAGCTATGTGGTTGATAGCCCTCGTAGCCCAGGCTTTACTCACATCTCAAATAAATTTAAGAACATATTCGAAGAAATTCTTACCCTCGGTCGGAATGGTTTGTGGACCAATTTGTTAAAAAACCCACAATCCCTCTTCAAAATTAGATGTGAAAGTTTCTTTTCATCCGACTCAGTAGGTTGGGCTGTTGGCCAGATCTAGTATGGTTCGTACATGGATGGTAGTTGAAGTCGGCGGCTCTCCTAGGGTTCCTTACGAATGACATCTTCTTCTGGAAATCCTAGTCTCAAGTCCTAGTGAGGCTGATCATCCTAATTTTTATCAATGGTGAGACAAATTAAATTTGAATCTAAGTCCATATCTTTTTAGAGTGAACTAGAAAATGCTTTTTATAGTTATCAAAACTCGAGTTTATGTGGTCTTAACTGGTAGAAAGTGAGCCAATTTTGTCATCCTATAAACCACAACCCAAAAAGAATCAAAAGCCTCTTTAGTCTTAGGCAACCCAACCACAAAGTCCATGTTAATCTGCTCCCACTTCCAAGTAGGAATCTCTATGTCTTGGGTTAGGACACCCCGACCTTTGATTTCGGCTTTGACTTGTTAGCAACTGTGGTAACCTGATATAAATTTGGCAATGTCTTTCTTCATACCTCTCCACAAAAACACAGCCCTCAAATATTTGTACAACTTAGTAAAACCATGATGGATAAAATAGGAAGAATTATAAGCCTGATCAAGAATCTTCTTTCTCAAATCATCAACACAAGGCACACACAACCTACCTTGGTACCTAAGGGCATCATCTCCCGTTTGAGAGAAAACCTCCACGTTGACCTCTTTTACCAAGGCCCTTAATTAAAACAAGGAGTCATCAAGATCTTGCTTTTCTATCACCTCATCAACCAAGGAAGACTTTGAACCATCAGCAACCACAATGCCACCATTATCAACCTCTTCCAACCTAACCCTCAATCTAACCAACCAATGGACCTCTCTACCACGTCTTTGTACCCATCATCAACATGAGCTAGTCTACCCATAAACACCCTACTCATAGCAACCGCCATAATATTAGCCTTACCGGGATGATAATGCACACTCATATCATAATCCTTTAGAAGTTCTAACCACATTAATTGCCTCAAATTGAGATCATTTTCACTGAAAACATATTGGAGACTCTTCTGATCAGTAAATACATCGACATATACCCCATGCAAATAGTGACTCCAAATCTTTAATGCAAATACCATTAGTTCAAGATCATGTGTAGGATATTTCTTTTGATGTACTTTGAGTTGCCTAGAAGCATAGGCTATCACCTTACTATTTTACATCAACATGCATCCCAAACCAACTCTAAAAGCATCACAATACATAACAAATACTTCTAGTCCTTTCAGTAGTGAAAATATAGGAGTGGACACAAGCCTATCTTTCAATGTTTAGAAACACATTTCACACTCATCGGTCCATACAAATTTGGCTTTCTTTTGACTCAACTTTGTCATAGGAGAAGCAATAGAAATGAATCCATTCACAAAACTCCGATAGTAACCCACCAAGCCCAAAAATCTCCTAATATCCGATGGTGTCAATGGTCTAGGCAAATTTCTAATCACATTCGTCATTTTAGGATCCACCTCAATACCATCCCCCAACACATGACCTATGAAGGTAGCCTCTTTTAACCAAAAGTCACATTTTTCATACTTGTCATATAACTTTTCTTCCCTCAATCTTTCTAGCACTACCCTCAAGTGGCCCATATGCTCCTCCTCACTATGTTAATAGATCCAAATATCATCAATGAAGACCACAACAAATGAATCAAGGTAGGCTTGAAGACCCTATTCATAAGGTCCATGAAGATGGTCGGTGCGTTGGTCAATCCAAAGGACATCACAACAAACTCATAATGCCTATATCTAGTCCAAAAGTCTGTCATGGGAATGTCACACTCCCTCACATTCACTTGATGATACTTGGACCAAAGGTCAATGTTAGAGAAGTTGCTACCCTCTTGTAATTGGTCATACAAATCATCAATTCTTGCAAGAGGATACCTATTTTTGATGGTGACACTATTAAGTTATCGATAGTTAATACACATTCTAAGAGACCCATTCTTCTTTTTCACAAACAACACCGGTTCACCTTAAGGTGATAGGCTAGGCCTAATAATACCCTTTTCTAACAAGTCCCTCAATTGCTCATTCAACACTTTTAACTCCACCGGGGCCATACGTTAAGATGGGATAAAAATGGGTTGAGTATCGAAGAGGAGGTCTATACAAAAATTTATTTCCCTTTCAGAAAGAACACTAGGAAGGTTATTTGGCAAGATATCAAGAAACTTATTTACCACCAAAACCAACTCTATGGGAAGGACTTTGACTCCACATCCCTAACCCTCACAAGATGATAAAGACACCCCTTAGAGATCAACTTATAGGCTTTGATGCAAGAGATGACCTACCCTTGACCACTACATCATGACTCTCCTACTCAAGAACGGGATTATTTGCAAATTGAAATTTGACTCTACGAGTTCTACAATCAATAGAGACATAGTATGTATGTAACCAATCCATCCCAAGAATGATGTCAAAATCAACCATATCCAACTCAACAAGATCACAAGGAAATATTATTTTATGCAAGATGCAAATGGGACAATTTCTATAGACTTTTCTAGCAACAATAGATACACCAATAGGAGTAGACATGGCATAAGACTCACACGACATTCAGGGATCAACATGGAACTTTTTTGCAACAAAGAGGGTAATAAAAGAAAGAGTGGCACCAGGATTAGTCAATGCACACACATCAAAATCAAAGACTTTTAACATATCGATGATAATATCGGGCACCTCATCAATCCCTTGCCTCCATGCAAAGCATGAAATTGCTTATGCCTTGGGGCGCTAACATTTTTACCACCCATTCCAAAAGAAACTGCATTTGCATCTTGTGGATGGACCTCCTTACCCTTATTGTGGCTATGAGGATAAGTCAATATTTTTGTGACCAATTTCTCCACACCCGTAACATGCATTAATGTCTCTCAAGCATGGGCCCCTATGTATCTTACCACATTTTGGACACATATTATTAGGGACCACATTACCAACACCTTGGAACCTTGGGAAGTCATTGGCAAACCCCCTATTAGAAGCATGAGAAGGCCCTTGGCCTTGATGGAATCTGCTACCCTTTTGACTTTGGAACCTATCCTCAAAATGAGCCCTCTTGGCCTCATTACCCCTCCTCTTCCTAAAATTTTCCTCCTCTATTTGCTTGGCAGAGTCATCAAATTGGACAAATCTATGTCAATAATAAACATAGCAGATCGACATTGCTCACTCACCAAATCGGAAACACCCATCACAAACTTGTTCATTCTAGACCTTGGGTCGTCAACCAAGTGGGGAATATATTTAGATAGTTGATTGAATTTGAGAGCATAGTCCCTCACACTCATAAACCCTTGTCTCAAATTTATAAATTCCACCATCTAAGCCTCCCTAAGTTAAAGTGGGAAGAATCGATTAAGAAAAGCCCCCTTGAACTCTTCCCAAAGCACCACATTGTTGATTCCCTTCTCCTCTTTCCATTGATTGTAACATATTTGTTCCATTCCCTTGTGTTGATAAGCCGCCAACTCCGTCTTCTCTTCTGATCTAACACCCAATAATAGCCAAAACCTTGTATACCTCATCAGTAAACTCTTAAGATTCCTTATCCACCTTTGACACATAGAATTCCAGGGGATTCATCCTTATGAAGTCTCTCACCTGAGATGTCGATATATGAGCATGAGGATCTTGAGCCCCTTGATTTGCTTGATTAGACACAACTTGTGCAAGTAAAGGGAGAGCATCTCAGAGCTCACCATGAGCTTGTTGTTCCTCGGGTGTGTGGGATCTTATTCCTTTTATATTAGGCATGATCTAGCATAGCAAAGAACAGTTATTCTGGGGGAAAACCAAACCTTAACTTCTATAGCATGACATAGAGCAAGATAAAGGGAAATATTTGTTAAAACATCTCGTAGCCTCTTGCTCATAAGTTTAGTGCACCACACAACCATGAATAAGACTCTAATCAACATGGTGTGTTGGATGCCGAGGACCACCAACAACCTAGTGCTTAGATATCAAGTTTGTCACAACCCAAGCCTAGGGCGTAGACACGACACGACGCATAGAGAATCTACAGAGAACTCAAATAAGCCTCTTAACATATAATTATACTTCCTTGGTCGCGAAAGCTATAAAATATAATAAGAGTATGTAAATAGGGATAAATGGGGATAAGGGACAACTTTTATTTCATAAATATCAAGAGTCAAGAAAAAGTCAAAGCTCGCGGCATTATACATAACATGTCCAACAACACCTCTAGTCATAAAACTTAGAGGGGGCCAATACAAGCAACCGGGATTACCCTCATAGTTAGAATATACAATAAAAAAAGAGAGAGTCATAATACATAACATAAGAGCATAAGCATTATGCTCGAAATAGAGGACTCACCAAAAAATGTACTAGAAACGTGGAGGAGGAGGATCAAGTGAGGCTCTGGTTCCAACATGGTAAAATCATGTAGGTATAGATTATACATTAGTACAATGTTAATGTACTAAGTATGTATGATGCAGTGCAATAAGAGATAGGCATCATAATCAAAATGCATAATAGTAAGAAATTGATAGCATAATAGCAATATGACATGTATGAGCAATGCTCAAGTAAAACATGCTTACATGGAATATAATACATGTGGAGAAGAGTCCATCACTAGAGAACCCATAGGTTACCAAGGTACAAACCCCTTTAGTTGGTTGGTGGATCATCGCACCCTACCACCCATGGTGATTGAGGAACTAACCCCTCAACCAGGTTTCCAAGGTATGAATTCCTTGATTGGTTGGTAGGTAGTCGCACCCTACCACCCCTAGTGATTGTGGTACTAACCCCTCAACCCGCTTATCAAGTCACAAACCCTTGATTAGTATCAAGGTACAAACCCCTCAACATGATTACTCGTGCTCTTAACCACCCGAGAAAGGCATGGTCACTTTCCAACATTATATAGGAGAATATCATATACATATATTCTCTTAATAATCATAAAGTCATTCAACTCATAAGATATGTATTGGATCTTCAATTCCTCAAAATACATTAATCGGACATTTTATTAAACACTTGGCGAGTGTGTAGTGCTAGTGTAAAACCATGCAATTCAAGAGTGGGAAGCATGCTAGAAAATTCATTGTAAAATCACAAAATGATACTTGGTAACAACCTCAAGCAATATCCATCAAAACCCTTCATCAAATATCACAATATATCTTAGATTCATAGCTCAAAACATACAAACAAAATTACAATTTCATGAAACACCAACATAGTGTGTAGTGAAATTCATAATAATTAAGATCCATGAGTAAATTAACTTTAAATCATGCAATTATAGGTAAAAAAAAGATTGTTAATGGTGGGTGAAATGAACCCATGAAAAACCCACATACCTTGACTTTGGAGAATCCTCAAAGAAGATTGAAAATGGAGACTTGATGCTTGATTGAAAGCCTTAAGATCTTAAAATTTTGAGCGAAATATTTTTCTAAGTATTTGAGTGAGTATTGGGAAATGTCTTGAATGATATGCGGGTGAAATATGGCTAAGTATAGGTACTTTCACGCATGGGAACACTTAGGCCCAAGAACCAAAAGTCTTGGATCCAGATAGAAAAAAAGTACAAAAAATACAAGTACCGCTTCGTTGGCGCATCGTTCCAGGGGCGTTGATGTGTACTCTGGAAATCGCATTTTTGCAATTTTCAAATTTTATTACGGTTGCTTTTAAGTTGAGGTTATACCTATGTCCCACTCAATTTGAGCCCCTAAACAAGAATATAAAGTCGAATTTTTGATATCACGCACGAATTTTGAGATATACGGAAATTACGATTTTGGGTACTTCTGAGGCACACTTTCGAGAATTTTTTAGGGTCATTTACAAAACATAAGAATAGATTATCATCAAACATTACCCTTGGATTAACACAAAAAAGCTCACAAGAGATATATTCTTTGAAAAAGGCCTTAGCTTTATACTTGCATAATCTTAGAAAATTTCATGAATTCATAATATACTTGATAGCCCATATTCATCTGAAGTCACTTGACTTAGAAAACATGTACACATATTGAGAATTTCTTAACTTGGCATTTCATCAAACACTTGGTGGGCACATACGAGGACATGTTCATATCATGCAAAATGCAAGAGTATAGATCATGAAATAGTGAAATCAATGCATCTTAAAATCATGTAAATCAGCCCACTAGTATCATGGTAAAACCCCATCACAGGTAACTTGTAAATCATATCAAAACTTCACAATAGTTCATAGATTTCATAGCTTGAATCATGTATTGTCTCAATAGACAAAGATCACTTCATAGTATAAGATCAAAATAGATATTTATGCATAATCGACAATATTTAACATTACCCCAACATATTGCATGCTCATATTTCACAATAATAGATACCTTTAAGAAATACAACTTGAAATCATGCAATTTTCATAAAAAGGAAGATTGGACTTTATGGGTGAAAGGAGCGCATGAATGAAACCCACATACCTTAGACCTTGAATTTTACAAAATTGAGTTGAGAAAGACATGAAGCTTGAAACGGGGTCTTGAAATCCATAACTTGTTCTTGAGTTTATGTCACGACTCAAGCCTAGGGCCTAGACATGACCTGCAAATGTGGAACCCGAAGTAACCCCAAAAAAACCTCATAAAATATCATTATACATCCTTGGTCGTTTAAGCAATTAAAATAACAATAAGATATAAGCATAAACAATGGGAATTGGTATTAAGGGTGAACTTCCATATCATAAACATCAAGAAACAAGAGAGTCAAAGCTCATAGCAAAAATACGTATCATGTCCAACAATACCTCTACTACATAGATAAAAGCGGGGGCCAAGAAAAGTAACTGGGCTCACCGTCGAGATAATAACAATAGGTAATCTAAACATACAAGACATAGTCTAAAAATAAGCTTAAGAGAAGATAGATGTTGTCCCCGAACTTGAGGACTCACCATAAGCAAACTTGAACAATCCGTCTAGCCATGAGGAGAATCAATAGGAGCTCTAGTTCCTACATAGTGATATCATGTATGCATAGAGTATGTGTTAGTATGTTTGAATGTACTAAGTATGTAGGATATAATGCAACAATAGATAGACATCATAAGAAAAATGCATAATTATAAGTAATAAATAACATACGAATAATATGACATGTATGAATGATGCTAGAAGTAAAACCATGCTTATATAGAGCATAATACAAGTATAAGGAGTGACTATTCTTAGTGAAAGCCAAGGACTACAATACTTTTGGATAGGCACATGAGGTACAAACCCCTTCATGAGGTTGATGGAGTACAAACTCCCCACCGAGGTTGATAAAGTATAAACCCCCCACTGAGGTTGACAGAGTACAAACCCCCCACCGAGGATAATGGAGTACAAACCCTCCATCAAGATTGATGGAGTACAAACCCTCTATCAATGTTAATGGGTACCAACCCCAAACAAGGTTACCTGGGCCTACAACCCCCTAAGATAGGCTTGGTCATCCCCAACACTATAAAGATAATATCTTGTATATATACACTCCCTTCATCAGCATATATATAGATTTCCTTTCATCATTATTCCATCATCAATTTATCATATTTCATCATCATATAGTTATTTAACTCATAAGACATGCATTGGACCTTCAATTCCTCAAGAACCCATAACCGGCCATTTTATCAAACACTTAGAGGGTGTGTAATGCTAGTATAAAATCATGCAATTCAAGAGTGAAATCATGCTAGAGAAATCAGTGTAAAACCATCAATAGATACTTAGTAACACCCTCAAGCAATATACATCAAAACCCTTCATCAATTTTCACAATAGACCTTATATATATAGCTCCAAACATAGTAAAAAAGTTACAATCTTATAAACCCCAACATAGTGTCCAGTGAATTTCATAATTTAATAAGACTCATAAATAAATAAACTTTAAATTATGCAATTTTGAGTAAAGAGAGCTTAGGTATCATGGGTGAAAGGAACCCATGAAAGAAACTCTCATGCCTTAGCTTTGGAGATGATCTTGATGAAGATTAGAGATGGAGACCTAAAGCTTGGTTGAATTCCTTAAGATCCGGAGCGGGATTTGGCACTTGAGTCTTGAAAGAAATATAATTCTAAGTGTTTGAGTTTGAATTGGGGAATGTTTTGAATGATATGGCGGTGAAATGAAATGACCCTAAAAAGTGACTGAAAATGTGTCTCAAAAGTTTTTCGAATCGTAATTTTTATCTATCTCAAAATTTATGCGCGATATAAAAAATCTGACTTCATATTCTTATTCAAGGGGTCATTTTAAGTGGAAATGGTTCTAGCACATTTTAAGAGCAAATGATTATCAATTTCAATTTTTTATAAAATGATTTCCATAGACCTTTTTGCATGCCTGGCGCGATGAACCAAGGGCGTGCACTAGTGTTATTTTTCTGGCCAGTTTTGACTTCGGTCAAAGACTTTTAAGTCTTAGGCCTAAATGTTTCCAAATGTGAAAATATCTATAGTTGGCCATTGTTCACCTTCATATCATTCTAAACATTATCGAATGCTCATTCAACCACTTAGCCAAATATTTTACTCCTAAACTCAAGTCTCAAAGCCCACCCGAGATCTAAGGATTTCTTCTCAAGCTTCAAGTCTCCATCTCCAATCTTCATCAAGTTCATCTCCAAAGCTAATGTATGTGGGTTTCTTTCATGGGTTCTTTTCACCCATGCTACCCAAACTCTCTTTACTCAAAATTTTATTATTTAAAGTTGATTTATTCTTGAGTTAAATCTATTATGAAAATCATTGTACAATATGTTGGGGTTCATGAAATTGTGACTATTTTATCATGTTTAGACTATGAATCTATGGTCTATTATAACATTTTTTGAAGGGTTGTGATATATATGGTTTGAAGTTTCTACGAAGTATCTATTGAAGGTTTTACCTTGAATTTACTAGCATGATTTCCCTCTTGAATAGCAAGTTTTTATGCTAGCACTATACACTCTCTAAATTTTTGATAAAATATCTGATTTTGAATTGTTGAAGAATTAAAGGTCCAATGCATTTCTTATGAGTTAAAGTATTATATGATGATTATATGATGATGAAATAATGTTGAAATGATAATGAATATAATGTATGTATATGATGACTATATGATGATGAAAGGGATGTGTGAATATGATGATGACAAAAATGTATGGCTAAGATGACTATGTAATGATAGAAGAAATGTATATATGTATATATAATATTATCTCTATAGTCTTGGGGATGACCAAGCCTAGCTCGGGGAGGGGGGTTATAGGCCTAAGTAACCTATTGAGGGGTTGGTACCTCGATTACCAAGCTTGGGGGATGGTAGGCCTGGTAACCTTGTTGGGGGTTGGTATCCATCAACCTTGTTGGGGGGTTTATACTCCATCAACCTTTTTGGGGGTTTGTACTCCATCAACCATGTTGGGGGTTTGTACCCATAAACCTGTTACGGGGTTTATACTCCATCAACCTCATGAAGGGGTTTGTACCTTATGCGCCTCTCCAAGGAGGTGATAAGCTTGGATTGCACTTAGAATGATCACTCCCTATACATGCGTTATGTTCTATGAAAGTATGATTTACTTCAAGTATCTTTGATTCATGTCATGTTGTCATATGCTCATCCATTAACTAACTAAGCATTTAGATTATGATATATATTTATTGTTTCATTGCATCCTACATACTTAGTACATGCAAACGTACTAATGCATACTCTAACGCCTACATGACATCATAATGTAGAAATCAGAGTACCGCTTGATACTCCTCCTCCTTCACGTGGCTAGTATGACTTCTATCAAGCTTGTTGGTGTGTCCTTCATTCTGGGGATGTTACTTATGATCTCTTGCTATGTATTAAGACTTTCTCTCTTGGCTTATGTATTGACTATAAGGGTGAGCCCAGTTGTTTGTCTTGGCCCCTGCTCTTATCTATGTAGTAGAAGTGTTATTGGATATATTATTTATCTATTCTATGAGCTTTGACTCTATTAGCTCTTGCTATTTATGATATAAATAGGTTTCTCCATAGTCCCTTTATTCTTGCTTTTAATTGCTCATTGATTATTTATTGCTTTCGCGACTAAGGACGTGTAATGATATATTAGGAGGCTTGCTTGGGCTCTTTTTGGTTTCCCCATGCACTGTATCACATCTAGGCACTAGGCTTGGGTCATTAAAACTTGGTATTAGAGCACTAGATTGTTAGACCCTTGGAGTCCAACACACAACATTGATTACAGTCTTATTAATGGTTGTGTTGTGTACCGCAACTATGAGTAGGAGGCTATCAGACATTTTAGAAAATATTTTCCTTTTTCATGTTCTAAGTCATGCTATAGAGTTGAAGTAAGTGATTTCCCCTAATGATTGTTTGTTGCTATGCTAGATCTGACCTAATATGAGGGGAAGATGCGCCAACACACCCGAGGAGCAACCGACCAATGTAGAGCTTAGGGATG
Organism: Solanum sejunctum; assembly: GCA_025642045.1. NCBI lineage: Eukaryota > Viridiplantae > Streptophyta > Magnoliopsida > Solanales > Solanaceae > Solanum > Solanum sejunctum. Next base: position 38,071 of record JAOTQJ010188173.1, on the reverse strand, counting down.
CTCTTACCTTGCTTACACAAATGGAAGCTAATCTAGCCAACCAAGGGGCCCTAGCCCCTCATGCTCCCCAGTTTCTCGGGTGAGAGACTTTATGAGAATAAATCCCCAGGAATATTATGGGATGAAGGTAGATATGGACCCTTAAGAGTTTATTGATGAGGTCTACAAATATTTGCTATCATGGGGGTGAGGTTGGAACAAAAAGTGGAGTTGGCAACCTACCAATTCAAAGGGGTAGCACAAATATGGTACAACTAATGAAAAGAAGAGAAGGGAGTCAACTATGTGGTACTTCGGGAAGAGTTTAAGGTGTCTTTCCTTAATTGATTCTTCTCTCTTAAGCTTACGGAAGTTAAATTGGTGGAATTTATGATTTTGAAACAAGGGTCAATGTGTGTGAGGGAATATTCCCTCAAGTTCAACCATCATTCAAAGTTTGCTCCTTACTTGGTTGTTGACCCAAGGTTGAGAATTAATAAATTTATGATGGGTGTTTTCTACTTGGTTAGTCAGGAATGTTAGTCCGCCATGTTAATTAATGACATGGACTTATCACATTTGATGACCTACATCAAACAAATACAAGAGGTGAAATTGAGGAAGAGAAGTGGTCATGAGGCTAAAAGAGCCCATTTTGAGGGTGAGTTCCAAAGGGGTGGTCAGTTCTATAAAGGCCAAGTGTCTTCTCATGCTTTTCAAAAGAGGGTTTCTAATGATTTTCCAAGGCCCTATGGTGTGAAAGGTGTGGCTCCTATTGATGTGTGTCCAAAGTGTGGTAAGGGTCATGGCGGCCCATGTTTGAGAAATATCGGTGCTTATTATGGTTATGGGGAAATGGGGCATAAGGTGAAAGATTGCCCTTGTAACCAAAACAAGAGCAAGGAGGTTCGCCCACAAGGTGCTAATGCAGTCTGGTTGGGGAGAGGTGGCAGATAAGATGGTGTCTAAAGGCTCAACCAGTTCTATTCCTTTCATGGGAGGCAAGGGGTTGATAAAGTCCCTGATGTTGTTACTGGTATGTTGAAAATCTTTGACTTTGATGTGTATATATTGATTGATCCGGGTACCACTCTTTCTTTTGTTACCCCCTTTGTTTCCCAAAAGTTTCGTATTGACCCTGAGTTGTTGCATGAGTCATATGAGGTGGCTACTCCTATTGGTGCATCTATTATTTCTAGAAAAGTTTATAGAAGTTGTCCTATTTGCATCTTGCATAAAATCTTTCCTTATGGTCTTGCTAAGTTAGACATGGTTGATTTTGATATTATTCTTGGGATAGATTGGTTCAATGCATACTGTGTTTCTTTTGGTTGTAGAACCCGTAAGGTTAGATTCCAATTTCTAAATGAAGACGTGAGTAGGGAAGCAAAGATGTGGTGGTCAAAGGTAGATACATCTCTTACATTAAAGTTCATAAGTTGATCTATAAGGGGTGTCTTTACAATCTTGTGAGGGTTAGGGATGTGGAGTCTAAAATCCTTCCCATAGAGTCGATTTCGATTGTAAATGAGTTTCTTGGTGTCTTCACAAATGACCTTCTCGGTGTTCCTCCCGAAAGGGAAATAGACTTTGGTACAAACTTCCTCCCTGATACACAACCCATTTCTATTCCCCCTTAGTGTATGCCCCTAGTGGAGTTGAAGGAGTTGAAGGAACAATTAAGGGACTTATTGGAGAAGGGATTTATTAGGACTAGCCAATCACCTTGGTGTGCACCAGTGTTGTTTGTGTAAAAGAAGTATGGGTCCATTAGGAGACTACCGATAACTCAATAGGGTCATCATTAAGAATAGGTATCCTCTTCCAAGGATTGATGATTTATTTGACCAATTACAAGGGGCTAGCCATTTCTCTAAGATTGATCTTCGGTCTAGGTATCATCAAGTGAAAGTGAGGGATTGTGATATTCCCAAGACGGCCTTCCATACTAGGTATGGGCATTATAAATTTGTAGTGATGTCATTTGGGTTGACTAGTGCACCAACCAACTTTATAGACCTAATGAATATGGTCTTTAAACCCTACCTTGATTCCTTTGTTGTGGTTTTCATTAGTGATATTTTGATATATTCTCATAGTGAGGAGGAGCATAGGGATCATTTGAGGTTTGCAAAGATAAACATAGGAGAAATTGTATGCTAAATATGAAAAATGTGAATTTTCTTTCCTAGGACATGTGGTGTCGGGGGATGATTTTAAGGTGGATCCAAAGAAGACTGATGTGATTAGAAATTAGCCTTGACCATTGACCCCGTCAGTCATTAGGAGTTTCATAGGCTTAGCAGGCTGCTATCAAAGGTTCTTGAATGGGTTCTCTTCTGTTGCTTCTCTTATGACAAAATTGACTCAAAAGAAGGCCAAATTTGTGTTGTTTAATGAATGTGAAAAGAGTTTCCAAACATTGAAAGATAATCTTGTGTCCTCTCCTATATTGTCATTATTGGATTGGCTTGAGGGATTTGTTGTGTACTGTGATGCTTCTCGGATTGGTTTGGGTTGTGTGTTGATGCAAAATGGTAAGGTCATAGCCTATTCTTCTAGACAACTCAAAGTACATGAAAGGAACTACCCTACCCATGATCTTGAGTTAGCTGCCATTATGTTTGCATTAAATATTTAGCGTCATTAGTTGTATAGGGTGCATGTTGATGTGTTCACCAATCATAAGAGCCTCCAATATATCTTCACTCAAAAGGATCTCAACTTGAGGCAAAGGAGATGGTTAGAACTTCTTAAGGACTATGACATAAGTCTGCATTATCATCTCGGTAAGGCAAATGTGGTTGTGTATGCTTTGAGTAGGGTGTCTATGGGTAGCCTAGCTCATGTTGATTGTGGTGATAAGGAAATGGCTATGGAGGTGCATCAATAGGCTAGATTGGGAGTTAGGTTGGAAGACGTTGGTAATGGAGGTATTGTTGTTGTTGATGGTTCTAGGTCTTCCTTAGTTGATGAGGTGAAAGAAAAACAAGATCTTCAGTCCTCCTTAGAATGCGTTTTGATTCCATTTAGTTTGTAGTTGATAGGATGATAAAATTGGCTCACTTTCTACCGATTAAGACCATATATGGGGCTGATGATTATGCAAGGTTGTACATTCGTGAGTTGGTAAGCTTACATGGAGTTTCCTTTCCCATCATATCAGGTCGTGGGGCACAACTTGCTTCACACTTTTTGAGGTCCTTTCAAAGTGGTCTTGGTACTAGAGTTAAGCTTTCTATGAGTTTCCACCCTCAAATAGATGGGCAACCTGACATATCCATCGAAACCCTTGACAATATGCTTTTATCATGTATCATGGAGCTTAAAGGTAGTTGGTATAATCATCTTCTGTTAATTGAGTTTGCCTACAATAATAGCTATCATTCTAGTATTGGTATTGTTCCATTTGAGGCTCTCTATGGGAGATGTTATAGATCACCAGTTAGTTGGTTTGGTGTTGATGAGGTAGCTTTGTTAGGACTAGATCTAGTTATAGAGGGTCTATAGAAGGTTAGGATTATTAGAGAAAGGTTGAAGATGGACCAAGGTCACCAAAAGTCCTATGCCGATGTAAAGAGAAGGGATCTTGAATTCCATGTTGGTGATTGGGTTTATTTGAAGGTATCAACCATGAATGATGTGATCCATTTTGGTAAGAAGGGCTAATTGAGCCCAGGATATATGGATTCTTATAGGGTGATGAGAAGAGTTAGTAAGGTAGCTTATGAGTTGAAATTTCCAAGAGAAATGGAATTGGTTCATCCGGTGTTCTATGTGTCCATATTAAGGAAATGTGTAGATGATTCGAATTCCATTGCACCTCTTGATGTTGTAGGTGTGACAAACCGAATGGGGAACCTGAAGGAACCCCAAACAAGCCTCTTAACTTATCATTACACATCATTGGTGTGGAAGTATATCAAAGACATAAAAAGTAAGAATATGGGCAATGGGACTAAAGGGAAACAGAATATGGGCAATAGGAATAAAGGGAAAGCTTGCATAATATCATAATCAAGAGACAAGTAGTCAAAGCTCCTATAATAGATACATAGCATATCCAAAACACACTTTTACTACAAAGATAAGAGTGGGGGTTAGGACAGAGTAGACGGGCTCACTCTCATAGTCCAAACTTAATATGAAGAATAGTGTCTCAATACATAATAAGAGAAACATAGATAAACATCCACTGAATGGAAGACTCACCAACTTGCTTGAGTAGTACCGAACTAGCCATGTGGAGGAGAAGGATGATCAACTTAGGCTCTGGTTCCTAGAAGGTGATATCATGTAGGCAAGAGTATGCGTTAGTACATTTGAAAATACTAAGTATGTAGGATGCAATGCAACAAGAGATAGGCATCATAATCAAAATGTATAACCATAGGCAATAGGCATAATATAACAACATGACATGTATGATCAATACTTAAGTAAAATAAGCTTAAGTAAAACTCATTCTTATATAGGATATCATATGTGTAGAAGATACCAAGCAAGATTTCCAAATTACAAACCCCTTGGTAGGTTCATGATCTCACCCCATTACCCTGGTGGTGTGGTACAAACTCCTCACATGGTTGGTGATAATCTCACCTTATCACCCTAGTGGCGAAGTACAAACTTCTCACATGGTTGATGGGTACAAACCCCCATCTAGGTGATCAAGTCACTAGACCCTTGATTGGCTATCAAGGTACTAATGCCCCTACCCCCTAACAAGGTTATCCGGGCACTTACTCCCCCTGGACCGGGGATGGTCTAATGCAACACTTTAAATAGAGTATATCCTATACACAAGCTCTGTGCAACATCATATAGGCATTCATATCATATCTCATACTTCAGACCTTCAATTCATCAAGAAACCACATACGAACATTTTATCAAACACTTAGAAGGTCTGTAGTACTAGTGTAAAACCATGCAATTCAAGAGTGAAATCATGCTAGTAAATTCAATGTAAAAGTTTCATTAGATAATTGGTAACACTCTCAAGGAATAAACATAAAAAGTTACCAATCCTTTCAACTGATCTTATATTTATAGCTTAAACATGGTAAAACAGTCCCATTTTCATATGCTCAAACATAGTGTGCAGTGATTTTCATAATAATCAAGACCCATGAGTAAATCACCTTTAAATCATACATTTGTAAGAAAAGGAAGCTTGGTCATCATGGGTGAAAGGAACCCATAAAAGAAACCCACATATCTTAGATTTGGAGAAACTCTTGGTGAATATTAAAAATGGAGACCTGGAGCTTGAGGGAAATCCATAGATCAGAAGAGGTTTTGGGACTAGAATCTCGAGAGAAATATTAGTCTAAGTGGTTGAGTGAGTATTGGGGAATATTTAGAATGATATGAGGGTGAAATAAGGCTAAGTACAGATATTTTCACTTGTGGGAAGGCTTAGGCCTAAGACCCAAGCCTTGGACCCAAAACAGAAAAATGACCAAAATAATACTGGGGTGTGTTGTGCAGCAAACATGAATTTAACACTGGAGATTGCAACTTTGAAATTTCAGAGTTTGCTACAATTGCTCTAAGATTTGGGCCAGATCTATTTTCTACTCAATTTTGCCCCTGAATAAGAATATGAAAGTCAAAGGCACATTTTGGAATCGTTTCAATAATTTGACAAATAAAGAGGTCTCAATTTGGATTTTGGATAGACAAGTGATGAAATTAAGGAACAAAGAGGTGGCTTCCCCTAAGGTCCTTTTGATGAATCAACAAGTTTAGAGTGCTACTTATGAGGCCAAAAAGAACATGCAAAAGTGATATCCTTACCTTTTTCCATTCCAATCAAGCATAAGATGTTGATCTAATTCTTTATATGATCTCAAGTCTTAAGTTCAGCCCTTACATCACTTCATATGTTCATGCTTAATTTGACTAAGTTCATGATAAATTTACATTTATGATGAGATTTTTGAAATTATGTTTAAGTGCATTATTGCATCCATATGTGGGCTAAACTTGTCTTATTTATGTCTCTCATATATGTTTCTTTGACGTTCAGGGATGAATGTACCCAAGGGGGACATATTGAAACGACCCCCAAAAGTACTCAAAAATATGCCTTAGAAATACCCGAAATTGTAATTTCTATCTATTTGAAAATTCGTGCGCGATATCAAAAATCAGACTTCATATTCTTGTTCAGGAGATCATTTTGAGTAGAAAATGGGTCTAACTCTGATTTAAGAGCAAACAATTAGAAATTTATGTTTTAAGAAAAATAATTTTCAGAGAGCTTTTCACGCCCCTGATGCGACGCGCCAAGCGCACGCGCTAGTGTAATTTTTCTGGCCAGTTTTGGCTTCGGTCGAAGACTTTTAAGTCTTGGGCCTAAATGTTACGAAATGTGAAAATATCTATAATTAGCCATTTTTCACCCTTATATCATTTTAAACATTCCCCAGTACTCAATCAACCATTTATCCAAATATCTTACTACTAAAATCAAGTATCAAAACTCTCTCCAAATCTAAGAATTTCCTCTCAAGATTCAATTCTCTATCTCTAATTTTCATCAAGTTAATCTCAAAAGCTAAAGTATATGAAATTGGTGATACCCAAGCTCTCTTTACACAAAATTACATGATTCAAAGTTGATGTATTCATGGGTTTTATCTATTATGAAAATCACTGCACACTATGTTGGTATTCATGAAATTGTGACTACTTCACCACATTTTGAGCTATAAATCTAAGGTCTATTATAAGATTTGTTGAAGGGTTTTGATGTATATTGCTTGAGATTATTACCAAGTATCTATTGAAGGTTTTACATTGAATTTACTAAAATGATTTCACTCTTGAATTGTATGGTATTACACTAGCACTACACACCCTCTAAGTGTTTGATAAAATGTCTGGTTATGGATTCTTGAGGAATTGAAGGTCCAATGCATGTCTTATGAGTTGAATAATTATATGATGATTATATGATGATGAAAGTAATGTATGTATATGATGACTATATAATGATGAAAGGGATGTCAGAATGTGATGATTATATGATGATGGGAAAATGTATGGCTAAGATGACTATGTGATGATGGGTGGAATATATATATGTATATATGATATAATCTCTATAGTATTGGGGATGACCAAGCCTAGCATAGGGGATTGTAGGACTGAGTAACCTATTGAGGGTTTGGCACCCCGATCGCCTAGCTCAGGGGGTGGTAGTCCAGGGTAACCTTGTTGGGTGTTGGTACCCATCAACCTTGTTGCGGGGTTTGTACTCCATCAACCTTGTTGTGGGGTTTGTACTTCATCAACCAAGTTTAGGATTTGTACCCATCAACCTGTTGGGGGGTTTGTACTCTATCAACCTCATGAAGGGGTTTGTACCTCATGTGCCTTTCCAAGGATTGGTAGGCCTTGGATTGCACTATGAATGGTCATTCCCTACACATGCGTTATGTTCTATGAAGGTATGATTTACTTCAAGCATCTTCCATTCATGTCATATTGTCACATGCTCATCCATTGACTAACTAAGTACTTCGATTATTATACCTATCTATTGTTCATTGCATCCTACATACTTAGTACATTCAAATGTACTAATGCATACTCTATTCCTACATGTTGCCACCATGTAGGAATTAGTATATCGCTTTATCATCATGATCCTCCACGTCGCTAGTACAACTTCTATCATGCTTTTTGATGAGTCTTCCATTCTGGGGACATTACTTATGGTGTCTTGCTAAATATTAAGACTTTCTCTCTTGACTTATGTAATGACTATGAGGGTGAGCCCAGTTGCTTTGTCTTGGTCCCTGCTCTTATCTATGTAGTAGAGGTGTTGTTGGACATGATATGTATATATGCTATGAGCTTTGACTCTATTGACTCTTGTTGTTTATGATATGAAGGTTTTTCCTCAGTCCCTTTACCCTTGCTTTTAATTGCTCATTGATATTTTATTGCTTTCGCGAACAAAGATGTGTAATGATATGTCAAAAGGCTTGCTTGGGGTCCCTTTGTTTTCCCCATGCGCCTTGTCACGTGTAGGCTCTAGGCTTGGATTATGACATGAAAAATGGCTAAGTGTAGGTATTTTCACATATAGGAACATTTACATCCAAGACATAAAATTCTTGGACTAAACTAAAACTGGCATCAAAATAATACACTAGCATATCGAGCCATTTACGCAAAGTTGCTACTGGAAATTGACAGTATGAAATTTTGAATTTTGCTACGGTTGCTCTAAAATCAGGTTTAGACCCTTTTCCCCCTAAATTTGCCCCTGAAGAAGAATATGATGTTGGATTTATGATATCACACAGATTTTGAGATATACAAAAATTACAATTCCAGGCACCTCCGAGGCACATTTTTTGGCAATTTTTTTGGGGTCGTTATAATATCTTCCCCTAGGGAATATTCATCCCAGAATGTCAAAGAAACATATATGAGAAGAGTAATCATGAACTGAGCAGCCACGACAAGAATGCAACAATACATTTTAACCCATTTTCAAAATGTCAACATGAGAGTTAAAATCACCATGAACTTTCTCAATATAAACATGAAAGCATGCAATGACTTAGGGTCTGAAACATAAGACTTGGAATCATAAAAGGACTTGACGTGATATCATAAGCTTGAATATAATGAATAGGTACAATTGTTGTTCGTCCATGCCCACTTCGGCTCCCCGAGAGATACTATCGACTTGACCATTCTCACAATGGGCCTTGAAAAACACTACACCCTCACAAATCAACCTTTACTCATATTAGCCAAACTTCTCTACTGGACCTCTTCATAGGACAACTCGTCCCCCACAACATACACAATTTCAAGAGTCCTATAAAACTTTAATCACCAACACACCTCCTCAATCCTAGAAACACAAAGAATCGAATGAACCATACCCTTGTCCAAAGGCACTTCCTATTCATATGCAATTCACTAACCTTCCTCAACAACCTATGAAGACTCATAAACCATGAATCCAACTCCCATTTTACCAAGGTAAACCATACCTTTCATGAGCAAAACCTTCAATTACCCCCAATCACCAATTTTTAAAAAATCCAAGATCCCTTCTTCTCTCACCGGCATATGACTTTGATGACCTTAGACTGCTTTATCCTTTCTTATTCAACCTCACCTCCTCTATGTCCTTCGTAAACAGATTTGGACCCAACAAGGTCATTTCTACTTCTTCAAACCTCCAAATTGGTGATCTACAACGCCTACCATATAAAGAGCCTCAAAAAGAGCCATATCGATGCTATAATGATAGCTATTACTATAAGTAAACTCAATCAATTAAAGATGATCATCCTAAGTGCCTGTAAGCTCTAATACACAAGCTCTAAGCATTACCTCGGGTAATCTCACCAACTCATGGATGTATAATTTAGCATACTCTTCGACACCATAAGTAGTCTTAACCAGTAGAAAGTGAGTCAATTTCGTCATCCTATTAACCACTCCTAAATAGAATAAAAATCATTCCTAGTCTTGGGAAATCCAACCACAAAGTTCATGTCAATTTCCTCCTATTTCGAAGTAGGGATCTCTATGTCTTTGGTTAGGCCACCCATCCTTTGATGCTCGGCTTTAACTTGTTGACAACTTTAACAATCGAAAACAAAATTTTCTATGTCCCTCTCCATGCCTCCCCACCAATACATATCCCTTAATTCTCTATACATCTTGGTGGAATAGGGATAGAATATGAAGAATTATGGGCCAGATCAAGGATCTTTTCTATCAATCCATGAATGCAAGCTACATACAACCTACCTTGGTATCTAAGGGCACCATCTCCCCCTTCTGAGAAAACCTCCACCTTGCCTCTTAACCAAGGGCTTCAATTCTAACAAGGAGGAATCAAGAAATTACTGTTCTTTTACCTCATCAACTAAGGAAGACCTAGAACCCTCAATAACAGCAATACCCCTATTACCAACCTCTTCCAACCTAACTCCTAATCTAGTAAATCGATGCACCTCCCTAGCCATCTCCTTATCACCAACATCAACATGAGCTACGCTACCCATATACACCCTACTAAAATCATCCGCCACCATATTTGCCGAAACAATCCCAAAAAGTGCCCAAAAGTGTGACTCAGCATACCTAAAATTTTAAATTTCATATATCTCAAAACCCATTTGTTATTTCGAAAATATGAATTCATATTCTTGTTCAGGGTGTCAAAATTAGGGTGAAAAATGGTCTAACCCCGATTTTAGAGCAAACAATTAGCAATTTTAATTTGTATAATTTTAAATTTCTAGAGATGATCCACGACAGCACTGCGACATGCAACTATCGTAGACATGTGTTAAATTGTCCTTCGTGACAAGTCCGCATTGCGAACCTGTGTATTTCGCTACCAGTGATTTCTTTCTTTGTCCAAGGCTTTGGGGTCTTGGGCCTAGGTGTTCCATAAAGTGTTTTTACCTATACTTAGCCTTATTTCATCCTAATATTATCCTAAATATTTTCCAATACTCTCTAAAACACTTAGCCAGATTTTTACTTTAAAATTCAAAAGTCAAAATCCACATCCGGAATTAAGGATTGTCTTCAAGCTTCAAGCCTCAATTTTCAAACTTCATCAAGAACTTCCCCAAAGCTAAGGTATGTGGTATTGAACCATTAGGTCCTTTCACCCATGATGCCTAAGACTCATTTTTACTAATATTGCATGATTTAAAATTAATTTTACATGTGGGTCTTGTATATTGAAAAATTTACTGCACTGTGATTTTAGTTCATGAAAGTATGGTTGTTTTAGCATGTTTTGATCTCTAAATCTTGGATCTTATGTTGTATGTGATGAGAAGTTTTGAGGTGAATGTCTTGGGGGTGTTGCAATGTGTTGATTGATGGTTTTGTACAGATTTTCTTGCATGATTTCATCTCCGAATTGCATGGTCTTTTACCCCCACTACACACCTCCAAGGTGTTTGATAAAATGTCCGGTTATGATTTCTTGAGGGAATGGAGGTCCACAGCATGAGATAAGATATGAATGATGTTATGATGATGAAATAAGCTTATGTATATGATTATTCCTATATGGCGTGTTGCACTAGAGCATATGATGAATCCTATATAAAGTGTACATTTTACCATGCCCAATTCGAGGAGTTTAAGCATCTGGATAACCTAGTGAAGGGTTTGTATTCTACCTGGTGATGTAGCGGCATCATCACTAACCTGGATGGGGGTTTGTACTCATCAACCTAGCGAAGGATTTGTACTTCTCCACCATGCCGATGGGGCAGTATTATCACCAACGTACAAGAGGGTTAGTACTCATCCACCTAAGTGATGGGGTGGCAACAACATAAACCTACCAAGGGGTTCATACTTTGAAAATTTAGTTTGTTCTCATCTACACATATGATATCCTATATGAGCATGGGTTACTTAAGCATGTTTTACTTATGCAATGATCATACATGTGATGATGGTGATGCTCCAATAAGAAAATAGTTGATATCAGTAATTAACCTAACCGAGGTTAGGATCGAATCCACAGAGAATATAGGGATTGACTATAGGATTTCACTACTAATCATTCCTAGTATCTATAATTACAATCTATAAAAAGGGGAGTTGTGATTCAAAAACAACATAAAATAGATGCTTACTAGATTACAGGAAAATGCTCAATTCTGGGCTCAACTTGGGAATTTTGTTCCCCATCATTCGTTGACTCAATTATCCTAGATAACATAACTATGACTAGTGAATTGCATGCACGACGGCAGCTTAGGTTCCTTCAGCCCTCTTGTAAAGGTGAAGGTCAAATTTCACCATGGCGCTTGGTCGGCTACCATTGCATGCCAACTAACCATTATCTATTGTCCTAGTCAACCTCCCCTTGGTTAGCTTTTGTCGATTAGATGGGGAAACATCAACCAAATCATGTCATCTACTTCCCTTTTTCTATTCGTCACTACCTTGGTCGGGATCATGATAGTAGGCAGGGTTTGGTGTTGGCCACCACCAAACAACATAAATCATGAAGTAAAATAAATAATACATGCAAAACCTCAATCATAAATATGCACAAAAACTAGGTTATCTTAAGTCAACTACCCATGGTTCCCACAACCCTAAGCTATGGGTGCTTAGCTACTCATGGTTAAAGCAAAAGACACAAAAATGCAAATAAGAGATATAGTTGAGAGTTTCACCAATAACAATGAAGGAAATAAACACTACAAGTTGCAAACCCACAAGCTTGATTGATCCACAATGCATACAAAGCAAGGTTTGCAATTTCCCAAAATAAGTCTTTCAAGAAAGAACAAATAATCTAGCCTAAAACCAAAGAAAAGCTTTAAAAAGTATCCTTGAGTAACGTCTCTAGTTGAACTCTCTCAAAATATAACTTAAATTATTTATAGTGTGTACAAAACAAACCTAAAATTTATGCAGAAAAGACAGCTGACATCTGATAAATTTGGCAGTTATGACTCGTAGGATGGCCTACAAGTAGTAATCGGGGTCTCGTATTAAGTTTTTGGCATCTTAGACTAAATATGACCTATAGGTATAAGCCATTGCTTCAGCTATGACCCATATGTTGATCTAGTAGTCTTGGTCTTTAGTTTTTGGTCCAACATTTTGGCTGTTTGATTCTCGCTGTGACTCCACCTATATGAGTCGTAGGTTATTTTAGGAATCATAGGCTGGGCTCATATGAGTGATCTTCACATAGCAAATTCCTAATTTTTGGTCTCTGATTCCTGCTATGACACAACCTATGACTTGTAGCCTGAGCTACGACTCATAGGTGGGCTCCTATGGCCTATGCTTTAACAAAATCTACAAGTTTTCTTCAAAATCATGCTAACCTAACTTTTGTACAAGATTAAAATAAAAGCACATCAAAACATTAAAATGTCACTCTAAGAACTCACAAAATCATTTGTTTTAGGCACTAAATGTGTTGTATTTTGACAACACATCAATATCCTCAACTTAGAATTGTTGGTTATCCTCAAGCGACGACTTAATCTACACAAACAAAGATAAATACACTGCAACTAGACTAATGGCATACATATCAACTTCTCTGAATTAGGTACCCAACTACAACTTTCAAAATAGGATTGCTTAACTATTTAGCAAACAAGAACATAATGAGATACTTGGCAATCCAACCATGATAAGCTAAGGAGCATCAACATTCCACAATCACTGGCATAGTCATATGCTAATCAATTAGTGCAAATGCCCTCACTAGAAAGAAGTCCCTTATACTCACTCAAGAACATTCAAAAATTAGGGCCTAAGGAAGCATTTTCACTCTCACAACTGAAATTCATGCACAATGACTAACACCATAAGCTTACCCCTGTACTCATTTTTCGATTTAGTTCAAAAGTGGATTGGTATCACTTTAGGACTTATTTTCTTGTAACATGGGCTCAGGGTATTTGGCATTATATTTTAGGTAAATTTTGACTAAAAGCTATCCTTGAACCATGTTTACCAACACTTTTTTCTTTCATACTCCAACCTTTTCAGAAATTCCTCCCTTATTTCCCTCTTTTAAAGCTTTTTTTCAGAGTTTATTCTTTCACTTTTCAATTGTGCCTTCATTTTGAGCTCAGTTTTTCTAATCTTTTCAACTCAAGGCACCATTCTCTTTCTTTTTGTTCACCCAGCACATGATTATTCATTTTGTTTTTTTTCACCTCAACTAACTACCTCATTTTTGATACTTTACCACATAAGGCCCACCCTTAACTTAGGCTTTTAGCCTAAAGTGAAGTACACAATATCTATGCCTCAAACCAGGGCTACCAATGCAACCACCCTTAACTTAAGCTTTTAGCCTCAATCAAGGTTCACATGTTTATGGATAGATCAGGGCCAATATCAGGGTATTTCATCAAAGGAGGTGAGGTTAGCAAGGTGTTAAGAAAAAAATATGAGTACATGAGAATCTCAAACATTTGGAACAAGGGATTCACTCGTTCATTTGGTAGGTTATTTTTTTAAAAGTGGGCTTACTATCAAAACAAAGGCCTAAGATCAATTACAAATCAACTAATTTACCAGACCAATCTTGGAGTACTAGGGTAAGTTCTGAGTCCATATAATGATACATGAATGTATCAAAATAAGCTCACAACACACATGGCATTTGCATCCACAATCAAGTATATACTCACATGTCATGCTTTCAGTCTCAGCTTTTCTACACAATATCAGAACAAGCATTGCCATATACCCCAAAAATGTATGAATGCATCAATAATCACAACCTCAAAAATTTTGAGGGTACCCAATTTTTCATCAAAAGTCAAAGAAAATTTAAGAGCAATATATATGCCATAAGATAACAATACTATACATTTACAAATTATCTACACTTCCAAAAACATGTTGGTTCAACAGAAAAATCAAACATCCATAAGAAGAAAGAAACATGACAAGAAAACCTTGGTATCAAAAATAGGGGAAGCTATAGAGTTGAAGATACTCAAACTTCACCTTAATCCATAACTTCCACCACCCCACCTAAAGATGATACTTTGTCCTCAAAGTAAAGACAAAATAAGAACAAAACATTATAACATATATACATATACATACATTCATTAAAAATAAAAAATAAATGCTTAAAATAAAAGTAAAAATAACATCTGACTAAACATAATTAAAACACATCCAAAAACCATATAAAAACTAGATTGTCTAAAAAGAGAATAAATTATCGAAAATATCAAGATAAAACTGGGGTCGAAAGAAGTCAAACATATTGGTGCTCATGCACCAGTCTTAGTCTGATGAACAGGGTCTTGAGGCTAGCTCTCCTCCTCTACTGCAGTGAAGAAAGTACCCTCTCCAAGCGAGATATGTTGTGCTCGAACTCTCTGAATAGCTGCTAATAAAAGCAACTCCTACACCACCTCCTCAGGTATGGGCTTCTAATCTTCAGGTCTTGGCCTCTTTGGGGTCGGCTCTTGATCAGAATGCTATAAAGGCCTTTTCTCTGTAGTGTGTGGTCGATCGATGAGCCAATCAAAAGTCTCATCAACTCTCTGTGCTACCTCTGGGGCTGGAATGGGGCTGCCAATAGCTGAAATAAATCGGTGTTAAAGTTGGCCAACTCCTTATAAAATACCCTCATGTCGACAGGTTAGCTACCTCAAGCCTCATCTGAACTCTTGCCTTAAATGCATTGATCCTGTCCTCCACCACTCATGCTCTCTCAGCAACTAATGCTCTGGCGAATACCTCCATCTTCTCCTTGTCAGATTGGGATTGGCTATCTCCTCCATTAGGTACCTCAGGTGATTGTTCTAGTGGTGAGGGCAAGCTAGCCTCAGGATCAGGGTGCACATCTTTTCTTCAGTTGACTACTCATCCCCAGATGTCTCAACCCTCGGTTGGTATACTAGGGGTGGGACAACCACCCTTCGCCCTCTTGGAAATATTTTCTTTGCAAAACCATTACAAACAAAACTCTGAGTATAGTACTATTTGGCACCAATACACAAGATAGTCACACAACAACAACAATAACATACCCAGTGAAATCCACACAAGATAGTCACACAACTAAGAATAAGACAGCTTAAGAAAAGTGACTAAATGAAGCTCAGATTACCCTAGATAACATAACTATGATTAGTGAATTTCATGCAAGATGGGAACTTAGATTCTTCTAGTCCTCTTGTGAAGGTGAAGGTCAAATTTCACTATAGCAATTGGTCGGCTATCATGGCATGCCAACTAATCATTAGCTATTGTACCAGTCAACCTCCCTATGGTTATGTTTGGTCTATTAGATGGGAAAACATCAACTGAATCCTATTATCTACTACTCTTTTACTATTCATCACTACCTTGGTTGAGATTGTGATAGTAGGTAGGGTTTCGTGTTAGCCACCACCAAATAATATTAATCATGAAGTGATATAAACAATACATGCAAAGCCCTAATCATAAATATGCACAAAACCTAGGTCATCTCAAGACAACTACCCACGGTTCTCACAACCCCAAGTTGTGTGTGCTTAATTACTCATAGCTAAAGCAAAACATACAAAAATGCAAATAAAAGACAAACTTAAGAGAGTTTCACCAATAACAATGAAGGAAATAAACACCACAAGTTGCAAACCCACAAGCTTGATTGATCCACAATGCATACAAAGCAAGGTTTGCAATTTCGCAAATTGAGTCTTTCAAGAAAGAATAAATAATCTACTCTAAAACCTAAGAAAAGCTTCAAAAAGTATCCTTGAGTAATGTATCTGGTCAAACTCTCTCAAAATAACCTAACATAATCTATTTATAGTGTGTACAAAACAACCTAAAATTTATGCAGAAAAGATAATTGGAATCTGATAAATTTGGCAGTTATGACTTGTAGGATGGCCTACGAGTCGTAGTCGGGGTCTTGTATCAAGATCTTGGCATCTTGTGTAGAACTAGTATGACCCCTAGGTATGAGTAATTCCTTGGGTTATGACTTGTATGTTGATATCATAGTCTTAGTCTTCAGTATGTGGTCCAACATTTTAGCTCTCTGATTCTTGCTACGAATCCACTTGTAAGAGTCATAGAGTGCTTTATGACTCGTGGGATGGGCTCGTAGGAATGACCTTCACTTGGCAGATTCCTGATTTTTTGTATCTGTTTCCTACCATGACATAACCGATGACTTGTAGTATGAGGTATGACTCGTAGGTGGGCTCGTATGGCCTATGTTTCAGCAAAATTTGAAAATTTTCTTTAAAATAGTGCCAACCTATATTTTTTACAAGATTAACAAAAATGACATCAAAACACTAAAAAGTCACTCGAAGAACTCATAAAATCCTTTGTTTTAGGCTCTAAATGTGTTGTAGTTTGATAGCAAATCGATGTGCCATCTTGCTATAATATACCCATTTCCTATTGTTATGCATTTTTATCATGATGTTTATTTCTTGTTGTATTGCATCCCACATACTTAGTACATTCAAATGTACTAATGCATACTCTTGCCTACATGATATCACTATGTAGGAACCAGTGTTCAAGTTGATCATCCTCTCCCTCCACGTAGCTAGTCGGTGCTATTCCAAGCTTGTCAGTGAGTCCTCTATTTCAGGGATCTTAGTCTATAATTGCTATTATCTATGTATTAAGACACTTTCTTATGCTCTATTTTGACTATGAGGGTGAGCTCGGTTACTTTGTCTTATTCCCCGCTCTATCTATGTATATTAGAGGCATTTGTTGGACAAGTTGTGTGATTATGATATGAGCCATGACTCCTTATCTTTGATGTTGATGTTTTGGCAAGCTATCCCTTAGCCCCTTTTTCCCTTATGCTTGTTTTATGTCTATTACATTCTTATGCAATGAATGATGTGTAATGATAAGTTGTGAGGCTTGATTGGATTTCCATTGGGTTCCCCATTCGTCATGTCATGTCTAGGCCCAAGCTTTGATTGTGACAAACATGGTATCAGAGCACTAGGTTGATAGATCCTCAGATTCCAATACACCGCGTCGATTAGAGTCCTTTTAATAGTTGTTAAGCGCACCACGGCTATGAATAAGAGGCTTTGAAGAGCTTTAGGAAATATTTGCCTCTTTTGTGTTCTAAGTCATGCTGCATAGTTGTGGTGAGTTTTCCCCTAACAATTATCCTTTGCTATGCTAGATCATGCCAAATACTAGAGAAAGGCGGGCCTAAGCTCCCAAGGAGAAACCTACCAATGGTGAGCTCCGAGATGCTCTTACTATACTTGCCCAAGTGGTAGCCAACCATGTCCAGCAAGGGACCTAAGTCCCTCATGCTTCCATCATAAGAGCTAAGGTAAGAGACTTCACGAGGATCAATCCTCCAGTTTTCCATGGGTCAAAGGTGGATGAAGATCCACAAGAGTTCATTTGATAAGGTCTACAAAATCTTGAATATCATGGGTGTTGGGCCAAATGAAAATGCGGAGTTGGCCACCTACCAACTCAAAGGCGTAGACCAAATTTTGTATGAGCAATGGAAAGGTGAGAAGGGGGTTGGTAATATGGTGCTTTGGGAGGAGTTCAAATCGGCCTTCCTTAATTTATTTTTCCCTTTTGAACTTAAAGAGGCAAAATTGGTAGAGTTTATGAACTTGAAACAACTTGCTATGAGTGTGAGGGAGTATATCCTCAATTTTAATCAACTTTCAAAGTATGCTCCTCACTTGGTCCCTGATCCTAGATAGAGGATGAATAATTTTGTGATGGGGGTCTTCGATTTGGGGAGTGAGGAATGCTGGTCCGCCTTGCTTATTACTGACATGGACTTGTCTCAGTTAATGACTTATATTGAGCAAATGGAGGAATAAAAGATAAGAAAGAGGAGGGGCCATGAGGCCAAGAGAGCCCATCATAGGGGTAAGTTCCATAGTGGTGGTCGATTCCATCAAGGCCAAGGTCCTCCTTATTCTACAAATAAGGGATTTGCTAATGACATTCGTAGCCCTCAAGGTGTTAGTGGTGTGGCTCTCATGGATGTGTACCCTACATATAGGAAGATTCATAGGGGCCTGTGTTTGAAGGGTTATAATTCATGTTTTGATTGTGGGAGGTTGGTCACAAAAGGGTGGATTGTTCGAGAAACTGTGGTAAGGGCCGAGGTGCAAATGATATTCCATTAGATAGAGGTGGTTTCAAGGTGGTGACCCAAGGCACAATCAATTCTATGCTCCACATGGAAGGCAATGGGTTGGTGAGATCCCCGATTTTGTTACTGGTATGTTGAAAATCTTTGAATTTATGCGTATGCTTTGATTGATCCGGGTGACACTCTTTCATTTCTTACCCCTCTTGTTGGTAAAAAGTTTCATGTTGTCCCCGAATTGTTTCATGAGTCATATGAAGTGTCTACTCCTATTGGCGTCTCAACTGTTGCAAGGAAGTGTATAGAAATTATCCTGTTCGCATTTTGCATAAGTTGTTACCTTGTGATCTTGTTGAATTAGACATGGTAGACATTGATGTCATTCCTGGGATGGATTAGTTGTATATCTACTATGCTTCTATTGATTGTAGAGTCCATAGGGTCAAGTTTCAATTTCCTAGTGAAACTGTCCTTGAGTGGGAAACTCAAGATATGGTGGTCAACATTAGATTTATTTCATGCACTAAAGCCCATAGGTTGTAAGATATGGGTAATGGTGTAGTTGTTGTTGATTGTTCTAAATCTTCCTTGGTTGATGAGGTAATAGCAAAACAAGATCTAGACTCCTCCTTACTTGAATAGAAGGCCTTGGTGAAAGAGGGAAAAATAGAGGTTTTCTCGGAAGGGGGAGATGGGGCCCTTAGATACCAAGGTAGGTTGTGTGTGCCATGTGTTGTTGGTTTGAGAGAGAGATTTCTTTATGAGGCCCATAATTCTTCTTACTATATCTACCCCAATTCCAGAAAAATGTATAGAGATTTGAGGGATGTGTATTGGTGGGGAACCATGAAGAGGGATATCACCAAATTTGTTTCCAGTTGTCGCAGTTGTCAACAAGTCAAAGCCGAACATCAAAGGCCGAGTGGCCTAACCCAAAACATAGAGATTCCTAGTTGGAAGTGAGAGGAGATTAACATGGATTTTGTGGTTGGGTTGCCTAATACTAGCAAAGGTTTTGATTTTGTATGGGTGGTGGTTGATAGGATGATGAAATCGACTCACGTTTTACCAGTTAAGACTACTTATAGGGCTAAAGAGTATTCAAGGTTGTACATCCATGAGTTAGTGAGATTCCCTGGGGTACCTTTATCCATTATATTAGATCGTGGTGCATAATTTACATCACACTTTTGGAGGTCTTTTCAACAGGGTCTTGGTACCAAAGTTCACTTTAGTATGACCTTCCACCCTCAAATGGATGGCGAAGCTGAAAAGAAAATTTAAACCCTCGAAGATATGCTTAGGGCATTTTCGGGGTTGAGGGGTAGTTGGGATGACCATCTTCCTTTAATTGAATTCACATACAACAATAGGTACAACTCTAGCATTGGTATGGCTCCATTTGAGGCTGTTTGTGGGAGACATTGTAGATTACCAGTGGTTGGTTTGAGGTTGGAGAGGTAGCTTTATTGGTACCAGATCTGGTTATGGAGGATCTTGAAAAGGTTAAGATGATTAGGGAAAGGTTGAGAACAACTCAAAATCATTAAAAATCTTATGCTGATGTAAGAAGAAGAGAACTTGAATTCAAACTGGGTGATTTAGTTTACTTGAAAGTTTCTCCATTGAAAGGAGTGGTCCATTTTGGTAAAAAAGGGAAGTTGATTCCAAGATATGTTTGTCCTTATAAGGTCATGAAGAGGGTTGGCAAGGTAGCTTATGAGTTGAAGTTACCTAGTGAAATTAATTTGGTTCATCTGGTGTTCCATGTCTCAATGAGGTGGCATCCATTAAGGTCCTTTTGAGGAACCAACAAATCAAAAGTGCTACTTGGGTGGGCGAAGTAGACATGCGAAAGCGGTATCCTTATCTTTCCACTCCACTCAAGCCTAAGGTACAAGTTCTAAGTCCTTTATGTGATTTCAAGTCTTATGTTTCAACCCCTATGTCATTCATATGCATTGATGTTTAAGTTGGCAAGTCATGAAGATTTTACACTCAAGTTGATGTTTTGAATGTGATGTTACATTGTAGTTGGGGCTGATTTATTTATGATCATTCTTGTCTTGTACCTTTCTTTTACATTCGGGAATGAATATTTCCAAGGGAGAGATATTGAAATGACCCCAAAAAGTTCCCAAAAGTGTGCCTCGGAGTGCCCTGAATTTTAAATTCCATATATCTCAAAATCTATATATTATTTTAAAAATCTGACATTATATTCTTGTTTAGGGTGTCAAAATTAGGGGTAAAAGAGTCTAACCCAGATTTTGGAGCAATAATTAGCAATTTCAATTTTTATAATTTTCAGTTTCTAGAGATGATCAGCGACAGCACCGCGACTCAAAGATGTCGCAGACATGTGTTAATTTTGCCTTCCCAATAGGTACGCATCGCAGACCTGTGTATTTTGCTGCCACTGATTTCTATCTCGGTCTAAGGCTTTGAAGTCTTGGACCTAAGTTTTCCCTAACGTGTTTTTACCTATACTTAGCCTTATTTCACTTCATCCTAAAAATTTCCTAATACTCCCCAAAACACTTAGCCATATTTTCACTTCAAAATTACCCTCATTTGGAATTAAGGATTCTCTTCAGCTTCAAGCCTCCATTTTCAAACTTCATTAAGAACTTCCCCAAAGCTAAGTTATGTGGTATTAAACCATTGGGTCTTTTCACCCATGGTGCCTAATCCTCCTTTTTACTAATATTTCATGATTTAAAGTTGATTTTACATGTGGGTCTTGTATATTGAGAAATTTACTGCACAAGGATTTTAGTTCATGAAAGTACGATTTTTTAGCATGTTTTGAGTTCTAAATCTTGGTTCTAATGTTGGATTTGATGAGGGGTTTTGATGTGAATGTATTTGGGGTGTTGCAAGGTATTGATTGATGTATTTACTACAACTTTTGTTGCATGATTTCACCTACAAATTGCATGGTCTTTTACCCCTACTACACCCCCAAGGTGCTTGATAAAATGTCCGGTTATGGTTTCTTGAGGGAATGAAGGTCCAAAGCATGAGATATGATATAAATGATGTTATGGTGATGAAATAATCTTATGTATATTATTATTCAGATACGAAGGGTTGCACTAGAGCATATGATGAATCCTATATAAAGTGTAGAATCTACCATGCCCAATCCGGATGGGTTTAAGCACCTGGATAACCTAGGGAAGAGTTTGTACTTCTCTACCTGGTGATAGGGTGATATCATCACTAACCTAGTTGGCGTTTGTACTCATCAACCTAGGGAACGGTTTGTACTTCTCCACCATGGTGATGGGGTGGCATTATCACCAACCAAGATGAGGGTTAGTACTCTTCCACCTAAGTGATGATGTGGTAACATCACTAACCTACCAAGGCGTTCGTACTTTGAAAATTTAGTTTGGTCTCTTCTGCACATATGATATCCTATATGAGCATGGGTTACTTAAGCAAGTTTTACTTATGCATTGTTGATACATGCCATCTTGCTATAATATGCCCATTGCCTAATGCTATGCATTTTAATCATGATGTTTATTTCTTGTTGCATTCCATCCCACATAGATAGTACATTCAAATGTACTAACTTATACTCTTGCCTACATGATATCACCATGTAGGAATCAGTGCTCAAGTTCATCATCCTCCCCCTCCACGTGGCTAGTTAGTGCTATTCCAAGCTTGTTCTTGAGTCCTCCATTTCGGGGACCTTAGTCTATGATTGCTATTATCTATTTATTAAGACACTTTCTTATATTCTATTTTGACTATGATGGCGAGCCCGGTTACTTTGTCTTGGCTGCCACTCTATCTTTAAATTTAGAGGTGTTTGTTGGACAAGTTGTGTGATTATGATACAAGCCATGACTCCTTGTCTTTGATGTTGATGTTTTCGCGAGCTATCCCTTAGCCCATTTGCCCCTTAAGCTTGTTTTATGTCTTTTACATGCTTCTGTGACCAATGATGTGTAATGATAAGTTCAGAGTCTTGATTGGGCCATTCGATGTGTCACGTCTAGGCCCTAGGCTTGGGTAGTAACATTTGCCTTACTAAGATGATAAAGAAAACTCATATCATAGTCTTTACGAAGTTCTAACCATCTTCTCGTCTCAATCTAAGATCCCTCTAGGTGAGCACATATTGAAGACTCTATTGGATGATAACCACACCAACATGAACTCTATATAACCAATGACATCAAATTTTCAAAGCAAAAGCCTCGATAGCAAACTCAAAGTCTTAGGTAGAATGTCCTTTCTCATGCATCTCAATTTATCTAAAAGCATAGACTTTCACCTAACCATCTTGCATCAACACACAACCCAAACCAATTTGGGCAACATCATAATACACAACAAACCCTTCCGATAGAGACAAGATAGGAGCAGTCTTAAACTTATATTTCAAGGTTTGGAAGCTCCTTTCACACTCAACGGTTCACACAAACTTAGCCTTCTTTTGAATAAACTTACCCATGGGTGAATAAATAGAAGAAAACCCATTGACAAACCTCCAGTGGTAACTCGCTAAGTCCAAGAAACTACTAATATCCAAGGGAGTCAGAGGCCTAGGCCAATTTCTATTCACGTGCATCTCCTTAAGATCAATCTTAATACCATCCTCTGACACACATGACCTAGGGAGGTAACCTCCTTTAACCACATTTGACACCTCACATACTTAGCACACAACTTCTCGTACCCCAAGATTTGCAACATTACCCCCAAATGGTTCACAAGCTCTAAATAAATCCATACTTTATCACTAGAGACCACCACAAGCATAATAAGGTTGGGACTAAAGACCCTATTCATGAAACCCATAAACATAGCCGATGCATACCCACCCAAATAAATCTAAAATACTAGAAAGGCTTACTCCTAATACGAAAAGACACTTAGCAATACTACCTATCCTCATCCTCACTTGGGAACACAACCCGAACCAAACATCATGCTTAGAGAAGTGACTAACCCGTTGTAGTTGAACAAATAGATTGACCATTCGTAGCCATCATATTACAAACTTACAAGTTCTACAATTAAAGGAGACCCAATATGCAAGTAGCTGACCCACCTCAAGACCTCCAATCCAACGAACTAAGTTCAAACAAAATCACAAGACAAGACCCTTTACAATAAGAACATGGGGGCAACCCTTAGATATTAATTATACCTTAAGACAAGAAATAGACTTACCCCTTAGCGACTATATTAGAAGCCTCTCACTCAAGGATATACTCAATAGAGAATTGGAACTTAACTCTATAGGTCCCATATCAAGGAAGACATAACATGCAGGTAACTAATCTGCCTAAGCATAATATCAAGGTCCACCACAACAAATCCAATAGGTCACAAGGCAAGACCTAATTCAATATTAACATGGAGCAACACCCATGAACTCTCAAACAACAATAGGCTTATAGATGAGCTAGACACCAAAGAGAGTTTGGGACACACATGAAACCCACTAGCAAGCAAAAGAATAATGAAAGAAATAGTAGCACACCGGCCTATCAATGCAAACACATCAAACCCAAAGGAAATTTTAACATACTGGTAGAAACATCAGGCACCTCATCCCCTTCTTAAGTCACTTGATCAAAATGGACACCTTGATCTAATGTTCGACCACCTTTACACTTCCTTCGAATATATGGACAATGCACTAGCTTGTGACCCACTTTACTACATTCATAGCAAGCATTGGACTTCCTCAGGCATGGGCCACCATGGTACTTCCCAGACCCTTGGCACTTAGGGTTAGTAATCACACCATCACCTCCTTTACTCTTAGTGTGTCTCTAAGGACAATCCTTCCTATTATATCCCACTTTACCATAATCGAAACAAGCATTGGTGCCTTTGAAACATGGGCCTCTATGAACCTTACAACATTTTGGATATATAACGTCACCTCCATCCTTGAGACTTTGGAACTTTCCTTCAATATAGACCCTCTTGGTCTCACTGCCTCTCCCTTTACCAATTGAAGTCTCGGGGGCACTCACTTGTTAATCAAGGCGAGTTGTAAACTTTGTCACCGCTTTGGTCAATACTCAAAGAGCATTGTAAACCTCCACATTCGTCATAGAACTGTCCTGAGTGGTTTGAGACATATCCTATAATAAAATGGTTAGGCATTAACAATAAGCCCTAGGGGACCTAACTCCATTGCACAACATACATAATGAAGAAGTGAAACATTTCCTAGAACACCTCATAGCCTCCTATTCATAGTTGTGGCATGCTTCACAACTATGCATAAGACTCTAATCAATGCGATATGTTAGACGCCGAGGCTCTAATAAGCTAATGCTCTAATACTATCTTTGTCATGACCCAAGCTTAGGACCTAGATGTGACTGGTGAATGGGAAACCTAAAAGAACCCCAAATAAGCCTCATATAATATTATTACACATCCTTGGTCACGGAAGTAATTAAAATGATAATAAGAGATAAGCATAAACAAGGGAAATCGGGACTGAGGGTGAACTTCCATATCATAAACATCAAGAACCAAGATAGTCAAAGCTTATAGCATAGATACATATCATGTCCAACAACACCTTTACTATATAGATAAGAGCAAGGGCCAAGACAAGCAACCGGGCTCGCCCTCATGATAATAACAATAGGTAATCCAAACATGCAAGGCATAGTCTAAACATCAACTTGAGAGACGATAGATATTATCCTCAAACATCATCTTGAGAGAAGATAGATATTATCCCCAGACTTGAGGACTCACCACAAGCTAACTCGAATAATCCATTTAACCACAAGAAGAATCAATAGGAGCACCAGTTCCTACATGGTGATATCATGTAGGCTTAGAGTATGCGTTAGTACTTTTGAATGTACTAAGTATATAGGATGCAATGAAACAATAGATAGGCATCATAAGCAACATGCATAATCATAAGCAATGAATAATATACTAATAATATGACATGTATAAATGATGCTTGAAGTAAAACAATGCTTATATAAAACATAATATGAGTGTAAGCCATGACCATTCTTGGTGCAAGCCAAGGGATACCACCCTCCTGGATAGGAGCATGAGATACGAACCCCTTCATGAGGTTGATGGAGTACAAACCCTCCACTGAGGTTGATGGGGTACAAACCCCCATCAAGGTTGACGGAGTACAACCTCCCAATCAAAGTTGATGGGTACTAATCCCCGATAAGCTTACCTGGGCTTACCACCTCTGGGCTAGGCAATTGAGGTACGAAGCCCTCAATAGGTTACCCGGGCCTATAACCCCCCGAGCTAGGCTTAGTCATCCCCAACACTATAGAGCTAATATCATATATATATATATATACACTCCTTTCATCATCATATACACACATTCATTCCCATCATCATTATATTATCATTTCATTATTATATAGTCATTCAAATCATAAGACATATATTGGACCTTCAATTCCTCAAGAACCCATGATCGGACATTTTATCAAATACTTAAAGGGTATGCAATGCTAGTGTAAAACTATGTATTTCAGGAGTAAAATCATGCTAGTAAAATCAGCATAAAGCCATTAATAGATATTTGGTAACACTTTCAAGTAATATACATCAAAACCCTTCATCAATTCTCACAATAAACCATAGATTCATAGCTTCAAACATAGTAAAATAGTCACAATTTCATAATTTCAATGTAATGTGCAGTGTATTTCATAATAAATAAGACCCATGAATAAATCAACTTTAAATTGTACAATTTTTAGTAAAGAGAACTTGGGTATCATGGTTAAAAGGAACCTATGAAAAAACCCACGTACTTAACTTTGGAGATGATCTTGATAAAGATTAGAGATGGAGACGTGAAGCTTGGTTGAATTCCTTAAGATCCGGAGAGGGTTTTGGCCCATGATTGTTGAGAAAAATATAAGCCTAAGTATTTGAGTAAGTATTGGGGAATATTTTTAATGATATGAGCGTGAAAATGGCTAAGTATAGGTATTTTCACATATGGGAACATTTAGGCCGAAGACTTAAAAGTCTTGAACCGAAACTAAAAATTGTCACCAAAATAATACACTGGTACGTCGAAACCAGTGACTTGAAGTTACTACTGAAAATTGACACTTTGAAATTTCAGAATTTGCTGCGGTTGCTCTAAAATCGGGATTAGACCGTTTTCCCCTAAATTTGGCCCCCTGACCAGTAAATGAAATTGGATCTTCAATATCAAGCATGAATTTTGAGATACATGGAAATTACAATTCCAGGCACTTCCGAGGAACATTTTTGGGAACTTGTTTTTGGGTATTAAAGTTTCCTGGAATACTTATTGGGGTTTGGTGGAGGCTCTTGGGAGAATTTGAGAGTGTATTCCAATTGGGAGGAGTGAATTTGGTCTTTAGGAGCAGGGTTTAGGTTCTTTGGAAGTGTTAAGATAGCATAGGAATTCCCAAATGACCAATAGAAATAACTACATTTACGAAATACCATTAATCAAATGAAATTTGGCAAAAACCCATATATACCCCTGCAAAGACGAGTTCTATGAAAACGGGCATAACTTCTTCATCTGAACTCTAAATAAGGTGAAACCAATTATGTTGGAAAGCTAATTCAAAGAGCTTTAATTTTGTAAGTCATGGGCCTTGTAGTTCTTTGTGTTCAAAGAGATATGCCCCTTCAAAGTTAACCCTCCTACTGGTACTTTTGCAAAACATAGCCAAACAAAAATTCCTTTGAACTTGGCTTGATGTAATGGACCCATGATGGTCGTTAATGACATTAATAAGCTTGAATTCAATTTGAATGAGAGCTTGAAACTTGAATGAATTTCTTGAGATCCAGAATGAGTTTAGGACACTTAAATTTTGGTGAAATATATGGCTAAGTATTAGAGAGGGTTTTGGGGAATATCTTCAATGATTTGGGATTAAAAATGACTATGTGTAGGTGTTTTTACACTAGGAAGGCTTAGGACTTAGAGCACAAGGCCTTAGGCTGAATTAAAAAATATGGCACAAAAATATACTAGTTTGAGCCCTGGCCGTGTCGCGCCGAGGGCGCGGACCCTCATTGGAATTTGCCAACATCAGAAATTTGAATTTTGCTACCATTGCTCTAAAATCGGGTTTGACCCATTCCCCACTCAATATTGCGCCTTAATCATGAATGTAAAGTCAGATTTTTGATATCATGCACTGATTTTGAGATATATGAAATTTACGATTATGGACATTTTTTAGGCACATTTTCAAGCACGTTTTGGGGTCGTTTCAATGTCTACCCATAGGAACATTCATCTTCGAATATCAAAGAAATGTACATAGGAGAAGTAAGCAAGGCAATTTCAGCCCACACATGGATGCAACAATACACTTAAACATCACTTTAAAAATCTAAACATACGTATCAAAATCACCATGAACTTATCAATTTAAACATGAATGTATGCAAAAGTAGTTCAAGAAAGTATGGTTGTTTTAGCATATTTTGAGCTATAAATCTTTGATATAATGTTCGATTTAATGAGGATTCTTGATGTGTATGTCTTGAGGGTGTTGCAAGGTGTTGACTGATGGTTTTACAATGGATTTTCTTAAATGTTTTCATCTCTAAATTGCATGGTGTTTTACCCCTACTACACATTCACCAAGTGTTTAATAAAATGTCTGACTAGGGTTTCTTGTGGGTCCAATGAATGTTTTATGAGTTGAATGATTTTATGATGATCATACGATGATGAAATGATGCATGCATATGATGATCAAATGATGATAAGAAGGGAAGATATGTATATACGGATGAAAGGAATGAATATATGTGTTTAAATCATGTAAAGTACCTTTGGTATTACAAGCGAATTTTTGTGCTCTCATGTTGTTATGTTCTTGTGCATTATTGACGACTTGATGGATTCTTAAGATAAGTTATATGCTATTGTCAATTATGAATGCCTACTAGGAGGGGTTATGAACTATGTTACATGCTTAACCCTTTAGTCCAAGGCCAATTCCTACATGTAGAGGTTATAAGCTATGTTGTACACCTTACCCTCTTGTATGAATGCAATCTACACATTAAGAGGTTATGTTATGCCTTATGTGGTTATGCTACTCCCTATTAGGTTATGTTACTCCTTATAAGGTTATGCTACTCCCTATGAGGTTATGTTACTCTTTATGAGGTTCTGCTACTCCATATGAGGTTATACTACTCCCTATGAGGTTATGTTACTCTTAATGAGGTTATGCTACTCCCTATGAGTTTATGTTACTCTTTATGAGTTTATGTTACTCTTTATGAGGTTATGTTACTCCTTATGAGGTTATGTTACTCCTTATGAGGTTATGAACTATGATGTACTCCTTATATTTGTGTATGATTTGAGGTTATGAACTCATGATAAATCCTTCACCCTCTAGTATGAGGTAAGTCGATAAGGTAGTTATGTTATATCAATGTTAAGTAAGCTATGAAAAAATGAATATTTTCAAGTATGTTTTACTACACGCATTGTCCATGGATGTCATATTGTTATATTATGCCTATTGCCTATTGTTATGTATTTTGATTATATTGTCTATCTCTTGTTGCATTGCATCCCACATACTTAGTACATTCCAACATACTAATGCATACTCTATGCCTACATGATATGACTATGTAGGAATCGGAGCATCGCTTGAGCATCTCCACCCACTTGGCTAGTACGGTTTCACTTAAGCTTATTGATGAGTCCTTCATTCCGGGGATGTTGATCTATGTTTCTTATGTTATGTATTGATTGCTTCTTCTTTATTGCTATTTTGACTATGTAGGTGAGCCTATTTTTGGCCCCTGCTAAGTATCTCTATTTAGAGGTGTTGTTGGACAAGTTATGTGTTCTGTTTGAGATTTGACTCATCTATGTTATTTAAGTATTAATCTCTCTCTTGCTCTGTTAGTCCCATTTCCCCTTGTTCATGTTTCTTATGATGTTTTATATTATTTTTGCGACCAAAGATGTGTAATAATATGCTATGAGGCTTGTTAGGGGTTCCTTTGGGTTCCCCATTCGCCTGTCATATCTAAGCCCTAGGCTTGGGTCGTGAAAAAGATAGTACCAGACCACTAGGTTGATAGATCCTTGGATTCCAATACATCGTTGATTAGAGTCTTATTCATGGTTGTGTTATGCACCACAACTATGAGTTGGAGGCTATGAGACATTTTAGGAAATGTTTCTCTTCTTCATGATTTATGTCGTGTTTTAGAAGTAAGATAGGGCTTCCCCCTCCAATGAATGTTCTTTGCCCTTCTAGTTGATCATACCTCTTCAAAAATGAAGGCAAGGAAAGGTAAATTGAAGGTTTTGATATTGATGGATCCAAGTTTCACTATTTCTTTTATTATTACTTTTGCTTACTAGTGGGCTTCCTGTGTGTCCCGAGTTGTGATGTGAACCTTTAGTGTTTACATCTTTGTTGAGTCTATTGTTGGTAGAAGGTCATTGGTATTGTTTCGTGTTATTATTGTATTAGGTCTTGCCTTGTGACTTGTTGAAGTCAATATGGTGGATTTTGATTTTGTTCTTGGGTTGGATTAGTTGCATGTATGTTGTGTATTCATTGATGGTGGGGCCCATATTTGACTGGCAGTGAAGGGGGTAAGTCTATTTCTTGTTTTAAGGTACAATTGATCCCTAAGGGATTGCATTTTCATCTTGTAAGGGTAAGGGGTGTTGAACCTAAGTCATTTCTATTGAGTTGTTTTCGGTGATCAATGAGTTCTTAAATGGCCTTTCTAATATTTCAATTTTTGAATAGTATCTTGTGATTTGATTTATGCACCAGTCATGTCTATAGGTCTCATGAATATGGTCTTAAAACCCTACCTTGATATATTTATGGTGGTCTCTAGTGATGAGGTATTGATTTTCTTACAGCTTGTGAATCATTTGGGGGCAGTGTTGCAAGTCT
Organism: Solanum sejunctum; assembly: GCA_025642045.1. Taxonomy (NCBI): domain Eukaryota; kingdom Viridiplantae; phylum Streptophyta; class Magnoliopsida; order Solanales; family Solanaceae; genus Solanum; species Solanum sejunctum. Next base: position 7,519 of record JAOTQJ010188173.1, on the reverse strand, counting down.
TGGAGTATGAGAGGTTGTTTGCGAAATATGATAGGTGTGCATTGTGGATAGCAAGAAGGTGGTTATGATTCTTTAAAGATTATGAATGAGTGCCCATTACTTTCCCCGATAAGGCTAATATTGTAGTTGGTGCTCTAGGTAGCCTAGCATGTGTGGATAGTGGTGGCAAGAAGGACACTAGTGGGATCTATCAGTTGGTTAGATTGGAAGTAGGTTGAGGGAAGTAAAGAATAGTGGTATAGTGTTCTTGATGGTTCCAAATATTCTTTGGTTGAGGGGGTCTAGTTTAAGTAAGCCCTTGATTCCGCCTTATTAGAGTTGGAAGTTTTGGGTGAGAAGACAATAGAGTGGAGGTAGTCTCCTAAGGGGGCGATGGTGGCTATGGTACCAAGTGGGTTAGGTGAATTTAGGGTTAACGGTTGAGTTGAGTATTATGATTCCTTATAGAGTGTAGAGGGAGGTTGGTAAGGTTGCATAAGTTCGGGGATTTGCCTATGCATGTAGATATGGTTCGCTCGGTTCTTCATGCTTCTAGGTGGATGGGATGTGTTGGTGACTCTAGCGTTATAGAACTCTTTGAAGTTATGGGTGAGGTAGAGTATAAGTTGGCTTGGAAGGAGGTCCCGGTAGAGGTGTTGGATGGATGAGTGGAGAGGTTGATTAATGAGGATGTGGTGTTCATTAAGGCCCTTTGGAAGAGTCGCCTATTCATATATGTCTCTCGAAAAGCCGGAGCAGGAATGGAGGAGCAATATCCATATTTCTTTCATCCTATTCAAGATTATGATGTCATGTTAAGTCCTTTCTATGTTCCAAGTCTTATGTTTCAGCCCCTATGTCATTCATATGCATTCATGTTTAAGTTGGCAAACTTATGATGATTTTACACTTATGCTGAGTTTTGAAAATGGTGTTTTAAAGTGTATTGTTGCATTCTTGTTGGGGCTGATCTCTTTATGATTACTCTTCTCTTGTACATTTCTTTAACATTCGGGGACGAATGTTCCCTAGAGGAAAATATTGAAACGACCCCAAAAAGTGCCCGAAAATATACCTTGAAAGTGCGTGAAATTGTAATTTCCATATATCTAAAAATTTATTTGTTATTTTGAAAATATTACATCATATTCTTGTTTAGGGTCTCAAATTGAGTGGAGAATGGGTCTAACCCGAATTTAAGAGCAACCATATCAAAATTTGAAAATTATAAAAACATGATTTTGGAGGGTCAACTTTGAAGGGGCATATCTCTTAGCACACATAGAATTGGGTGTCCCACAACCTATTAAATTAAAGCTCTTTGAATTACCTTTCCAACGCACTTGGTTTCACCTCATTTAGTGTTCAGATGAAGGAGTTATGACCATTTTCGTGGAACTCGTTTATGTAGAAAATGCAATTCCAGTGAGCAGTCCGTTTTGGTCCTATTCTTTTTTGACTTTGGTCCAAGACTTTTAATTCTTGGGCCTATGGGTTCCCACACTTGAAAATACATATTCTTAGCCTTATTTCATGCTCATATCATCCTAAACATTCCCCAATACTCACAAAAATACTTAACCAAATATTTACTCCCAAATTCAAGTCCCAAAACTCAAGACCAATCTTAAGGATTTGATCAAGGATTTCACTCAAGCTTCAAGTCCCTATTAAAGCCTTCTTCAACATTTCTGCAAAAACTAAGGTATGTGGTGTTGAACAATTAGGTCCTTCTACCCATGGTGCTTAAGCCTCTTTTTTTACTAATATTGCATGATTTAAAGTTGATTTTACGTATGGGACTTGTATATTGAGAAATTTACTGCACAGTGATTTCATTTCATGAAAGTATGGTTGTTTTAGCATATTTTAATCTCTAAATCTTAGATCTAGTGTTGTATTTGATGAGGGGTTTTGATCTATATGTATTAAGGGTGTTGCAAGGTGCTGATTGATGGTTTTATAATAGATTTTCTTGCATGATTTCAACTCTAAATTGCATGGTCTTTTACCCCCATTACACACCCGCCAGTGTTTGCTAAAATGTCTGACTTGGATTTCTTGAGGAATTGTGGGTCCAATGCATGTTTTGAGTTAAATGATGTTATGATGATTATATCATAGTGAGATGATGTATGTATGTGATGACTAAATGATGATCAGAAGGGAAGATATGTGTATAAGGATGAAAGGAATGAACATATGTATCTAAATTATGTACAGTACCTTTGGTATTACAAGGGAATTGTTCGGCTCTCATGTTGTTATGATCTTGTCAATTATTGATGACTTGTTGGATTCTTAATATAAGGTTATGCTCTTATCAATTGTGAAATCCTACTAGGAGGGGTTATGAACTATGTTACATGCTTTTACTCTCTAGTGCAAGCGCAATACCTACATGTAGGTGTTATGAGCTATGTTGTACACCTTACCCTCATGTACTAATGCAATCTACTCCCTGTGAGGTTATGTTACTCCTTATGAGGCTGTGCTACTCTTTATGAGGTTATGCTACTCCTTATGAGGTTATGTTACACTTTATGAGGTTATGCTACTCTCTATGAGGTTATGTTACTCTTCTTGAATCTCAAATTAGAGGGCGATATATACATCTAACACTTAAGAGGTTCGAGTGTGTATAAGTTTTAAGCTAATTGCGGAGATCACGACCTTAAACAAAGTGAAAGAAGTAAGGTGCTTGTATGACTTAGGAAGCTAGAAGGTGAGTAACCTACTTGCTTAGCTTAAATTTGCTAGCTAAACGGAGATGAGGCCCGACGACGAATCTATCCAAGTTTTATAATGAATAAAGTCCGTGTTAAGAGTGTAACTTTAGACAATGTTTTAGCATCATAAATGGAAAATATTTGTAGCCAAATATAAATAATCAAAAGGTCCCAAGTGCATCACAACCCACATGATGATTTGGGCCCAAACTAGGTTAAGGAAAAAGAAAAAAATGGGCAGCCAAGGCTTAACCAATTGAAACCCATTTAGGCCCAAGTAAAAGGGCCAAGTTGTTGCATCACCACCTTGATAAGATGTAGTCAAAAGTTCAAGAGAAAGTCAGCCAAAAAGTCTCTTTAAAAGGGGTTAGAAACCAGCCACTTCAAGTCATTTAACGTAGACAAAAAAAATAGCTTTCCTAAGTTTTCTCTCTACTCTTTCATAACTTTGTAAAGCAGCCATAAAAGACTTTTAGGTCTTGGTGAAGCCCTACACCTTAAAGGTAAAGGTAAGTAAAAATACTTGCATGTTTAGTATGTTTTTTCATGAAAAACAATAGGAATAGGTTGGTTATACCTGTGCTGGAATTTTTGGACAACATGTGTTTCAAAGATTATTGTACACTTTTATTCTTTATTTGGAGAATTTTCTCTTATTTTGTTGGCTTGATTATCAGGGGATGTTATTGTTTTAATTATATTTGGTTCTGTAATGATGTATCAAAGTTGCTACTCCATTTTTCACTTTAGTAAAAATGAGTTGTTGTATGATATCGTAATAGTGCTCCTAGGAGATTGTTGTTTCTTGTTCTCCATATACTTTATAACTGTTTTTGGTCTGTTCTTGTGTGTAAATATTATAATAACAATTTGGTTAAAGTTGGAATAGGTTTGGGATTGTTGACATCAACATGTAGCGGAAGGACATAAGTTTATGCTACCTGCTTGTGTATTGTGTTAAATTGTTATATGTTGTACCTTATGGGATGTTGTAAGGCTGTTATGAGACTAAAACAATTTGTACACGACATGTGTAGGAGAATGTGTACTAGAAATAGGATTAGAGATGGAAACGTTGAAAGAATACTCTTGCATTGATGATTTTAAGCTTGCTATCTACGTGTTACATTTTATGAGATTCGATTGCCAAGATGTATTTATTAGTCTCTAATACTGGTTTTATCACCTACTCTATTGTAGATAAGTGTTTGGGGGAAAAGGAAGTTACTTCAAGGTAATAACGAGGTCGTAGAATAAGGTATGTAAGGCTACTTGATTTCGTATTATTTGGCATGAAAGATAGATCCCTCCTTGGCACATAGAGGCACTTACTAACTCTGACATAGCTAATAACCATGTCTCCACTTTTTCACATGTTTATATGCTACTATACATATTCATTTTTAGATCTACATACATACTTGGATACCAAGATACATGGATTATTCGAAATAACTAATAACTGTGTCTCCACTCTTTCACATGCTCATATGCTCCTATATAGTCATTTTTAGATCTGCATACATACTTGGATACCAACATACATGGATTCTTGTTGCTAAATAAAGTTCATGAGTTGCTTCATCTCTTACGCATTTTATTATTTGTGTAACCTACTATTTTTACTGTGGTATTGTCTTGTATAGTCATCTACATGTCACATGCTATATCTATGGTCCTACAGCTGCAATATTAGGACTACCAAAAGAATCATGTCAATAGTAATTGAAAGATAAAGTAATTTGTTTATTGATGGGTAGTAGCCCAAGGGTGGAAGAATCACCTATCATGGGTCGATCCCATTATGGGGTATCCCAAGGGTGAAAGGAAATCCTAGCATGGGTGAATCCCAATATTGATTTACCACTAATCAACTAGTCATTTGTATTATATGTTGTGCATAGATTATACAGTAAAGAAAGGTAAAGTAATAAAAAAGATGTAAATTACATGATTCCACAATATGACTAAAGGTGGTCCCTTATCCTTACACCAGTGCATGATTTCATTTGAGTTTTTACTTCATAATAGTACTTCCTAGTAGGAGTACAAGATATCCAGCTGTTGTTACTAAGCTCCATGTTGTTTTGGGCTTTGTGTGTTTAGAGCTTATACTTTTTTAATATATATTTAGTCAAGAGGCAGGGCCTGTCTCGACCCTTATTTGATATAATTCCTTATCTATAGGCTTTGTAGACTATGTAAATTAAAGTGTGGTCATGTCTCGTACTTTAGACATCATGGCTCTAATGGCCTAGTCATATGCATTTCCTTTTGGGTTGTTATTTTGTCTACATTCTTGAATGCATATTGAATATAGAAACCCCTTATAATGTTCATTATTGGTTCTCCGGAGCCTTATCACCATTAGGTACCAGTCTGCCTTAATGGGACTTTGGGCATTAAAAAAGTGGAATCAGAATGGGTCGTCCTAGGGAGTCTACAAAGCTATGTCTAGGTAGAGTCTTGTTTATGGATGTTTCATGCACCACATTTATAAGTAGGAGGCTATGTGGCATTTAGGAGTTGTCATTTTCCTTTCATTCTTTAGATCATGGCATAGAGCCAAGTGTTGTAAATAGATTATGTCTTACCTTTAAATTATTTGTACAACGTGTATGCCAGAAACAAGGAAAAATGAAGGTAAAGGGGAGAAAGTAGAAGTAGTGGTTAGTATACCCAGTCGGGTCAGACAATGAAATGAGGCTGAAGATGAGTCTTTATCATAGATATCCATAAGTCCTCCAGTTCCTAATGAACTAGGAAGTAGTGAAACTCACCTAAAACCACCTACTGATGCCACCGTGCAGGATCTGAGAAATGTAGTCCAACTATTGACTCATAGAGTTACTAGGCAAGGTCAAAGAAAGGAAGGCCCATTTATAAGTGCAAGTGGTACGACTGGGAAGCTAGCTCAAGGATACATGATTTCCTTAATTTGGACCCTCTATCCTTAAATAGGTCATATTCTAATAAAGATCCCTAAGACTTTGCTGATCAGATTCAACGCACTTTAGATGTTGTTCATGCAAGTGGTACAGGAGGTGTTGAGTTAGCGACATATAGGTTCAAGGGTGTGGAAATATTGTGGTATGAAGCTTTAAAGCAATCCAAGAATATATATGCACCTTCAACTACCTTGAAGGAGTTAAAAAAGGCATTTCTTGACCATTACCTACCATTTGAAATCCGAGAGGCCCTCAACTCTTGAATCTCTACCAAGGGAATATGTGAAACGACCCCAAAAGTGACCAAACATATGTCTCGGAAGTGCTTAAAATCATAATTTTCCATATATCTTGAAATTCATGTGTGATATCTAACATTAGACTTCATATTTTTTATCAGGGGGTCAAATTGAGTGGTACATAGGTCTAACTGTGATTTTAGAGCAAGCAAATCACAATTTCATTTTCCCAAAATTTTGATTTCTAGAGTTGATCTGCGACAGTACGGTGATGTGTACCATTATAGACCTTTGTAAATTTTGCCTCTGCAACAGGTCCGCATCGTGGACAAGATTCGAACCTGTGTATTTGGTTGTCAGTGATTTTTATCTTGGTCCAAGGCTTTTGGGTCTTGGACCTAAGTGTTCCTATGCGTGAAAATACCTATACATAGTCATATTTCACCTTCATATCATTTATGACATTCCCAAATACTCTTTGAAACACTTAGACAATATTTCACCTCAAAATTCAAGTGTCCAAATCTCTTCTAGATCTTAAGGATTTCACTCAAGCTTCAAGTCTCTATTTTCAATCTTCATCAAGAATTCTCCAAACCTAAGGTATGTGGGTTTTAACCAATGGGTTATTTCAACCATGGTGCCTAAGCTACCTTTTTTTACCTAAATTGCATGATTTAAAGTTGATTTACTCATGGGTCTTACTTATTGTGAATTTCACTGCACACTATGTTAGGGTTTCATGAAATTGTGATTGTTTTAGCATGTTTTGAGCTATCAATTTAAGATCTATTGTGAGATTTGATGAAGGGTTTTGTTGTATATTGCTTGAGGTGTTACCAAGTATCTACTGGTAGTTTACACTAAATTTTCTATCACGATCCCACTCTTGATTTGCCTGGTTTTACACTAGCACTACACACCCACCAAGTGTTTGATAAAATGTCTGGTTATTGTTTCTTGAGGAATTGAAGGTCTGATGCATGTCTTATGAGTTGAATGATTTTATGATGATGAAAGTAATGTATATATATGCTATTCTCCTATATAGTGTTAGAATTTTACCATGTCCTACTCGAAGGAGTAAAGAGACCGGATAACTATGTCGAGAGGTATCTACCTTAATAACCAATCTGTAACACCCCATACCTTACACTACTAGCACAAGTCAAATGAAAAAATAACATGGTTTGGTCAAATTAGCGCTAATTTTCAAAAGTTCTTGAATCTTGTGTTAATGGGCTATATGTGCATTTAACGCTTAAGAGGGTCGTGTGTATACATATTTTGTCTTGAATTGAGAAGATTATGTACATAAAATGAAGTGAGATAATTGAGGTGCTTGTAGGACTTAGTAACAAGTAGGTGAGTCACCTACTTGTTTAGCTTAAATTTGTTAGTTAAATGGAGACGAGGCTTGACGTCGAATTTGTCCAAGTTCGATTATGAATAAAGTTTGTGTTAAGGATGTAACTTGGACCCATGTTTTAGCATCCTAAATGTACCATATGATCATCCCAAGAAATATATAAAGAGGGGCCAAAGAGCTCATAATACACTTAGCAAATTAGGCCCAAAACTAAGTGAAAGTTGGAAAGTAGGCAGCCCAAGTCCATCAAGTTGG